>JASXSY010000061.1:0-140871 GCA_034509805.1 Sipha maydis | reverse complement strand
GATGGTCGATGCGCATGCTGACTTGCATCATCTAACTTGCAGACTTCTAATGAAGAGTGTCTAAAAGAGTTTCTTGCATATGTTACATAGAAGTTTATAGCAGGATAGTCATTTGACTAAAATATATCTTCTTTAAGAGTTGACCTATTTAAAATAACATTGGTGTACAGTTAGGTTGGATCTTTATTATTTGAAATGTGTTTTCTGTGCACATGCCGAAAGATTCATTAATTATTAATTCTCGAATTGTAACATACTAGAATAATGCACATAATTACTATAAGGAATTCTTTAAAAGTAACATATATAAATGGATTATCCTACAATAAATACAGTTTAACTAGAGATGAGGAATTTTATCTCATTGTGAAAATAATAAAATTGAATTGTAGTCAGATGCCGGAAGGCAACTATAAAATAAATTTCGTCAAAAGACCATAGGAAAATAGTTTACCTTGTATACGCGACTATATATGACCCCTTAACTCCATAGTTATAAACAATAAAATCATAACACTAGCAATTTCTTAACAAAAAAACTATGTCTGGTGGCATAAAAAATTCTAAGAAATAGATCGTTTAATTTAAATGAAACATAAAAACAATTTTTAAATAAGTAGTAAAATAAACGAAAAACGGTATAATTTTACAGTCGTACGTAAAAAATACAATAAATTTACATTATCGTAATTTCATTTTTGGTAATTTATGCGAACTTCGTAGTGTGGAAAGAAAAAACCTATATGTATTATGTTAAAATGGAAGAGAGGGCTTTAGATAGTATGTACGTGTTTTCAAACATGCACAAAGAACAGCAGTGTAAATAACTTGGGTATGTATTGCAAGGGTACTTATGCATAATATAGGAATATTATATTAACATGAGAATTGAATTTACTCAATAGTCGTGTATACGAGCTATACAGAATTAGGATTGTGATTGAATGATCGGATCAAAAGCTGTAACTGACATTTGTGAAACATACACATGTTTATACTTATATACATAAAATGGTGACGGTTTAACATAAACCGTCATCAATAATGTATCTGTAAAGCCAATAAAGAATCTAAAGACGGGAATTATTTACTATAAATAATATATCTACTTAATTCATAACAATTATCAAGGTCAATATTAATTTTCAAACACTCTTAATTATCCGTACTTTATTTAGTTTATGAGTATCTACATATTTTAAATTTAAACCAATAATTTTACCATAGCTTTTAGAAAATTAAGTACATTTAAAAGGTTTTTATTCATATAAAGAAAACAATTCATAAGTCATACAAATGTGTTCCTATTAAATTTTGATAAAATATTCTAATTGTAATATATGTATTAATGCTCAACGAAAAAACAGTGATAACTGAGTGAGTAAACATAATTTAATTGCAATATGTTTCTATAATTAAGTAGGTATAAATTTGAATTTGAAATCGTGATACAGTAAATAAACTGATTATAAGCAGAAGTTAGAGGGAAAAATATTCTGGAGTAGCAAGAGTAATATGTTAGAATTGTGTTATGTAACAGCAGTCTGTAAACAATTTTTGATAACTATAAAATTCAAACTCTATTTATAACTAATAACTAATAAAATCAAAGAAAATTACAAACATAAATCATTATAATATATTTACACACCTCAATGTTGATTTTATTCTCAATATACATTATGTGTATCTTTCAAATTGTATAAACAATTCTAATAAGGGAAATCATATGACATGGAAGGTTTTAAATCACTACTAGATTTCTTCAAATCTTATCCAGAATAAATATGTCATAAGCAGCATATAAGACAAAAAAAAAAAATGTGTTTTTCGTTATTAATCATTTTAAATTTATTCAAGGTTAGCGTTTTTCGTTATTAGATATTATAATGTTATTCAAGTAATGTGTATGAATTTTATTACAAATTTTGCGTTTTATATTATGAAGACTAATATTTAGTAAATTTTTAGTTTAAATTTAAAACCTATGACTACTTAACATTTATAAAAATTATAGAATTTCATATAGTAACATTAACAGTTCATACTGGGGTCGCTCCTCCAAGATTTTATTTAAAATAACTAAATAAAAAAAAAAAACTAAAAACTAGGCTTCACAATTCTATTATCCTGCACTTCAGCTTGAATTGATTATCATTAGACTTATAGGGAATAGAAGCGACGTTTTTCGTTTTTTAACTCACGTGCAATATAGGATTATAGATGTGGTTTTTATTTCCAACGTATTGATTGGTATTATGAAATTATAAGAATTCTGAAAACAGATTTGAATTTGTCATCAAGTCTAACATAGGTTAGGTTAGTCTAACATAGGATTTTGAGGGGATAATGACAAAAATTTTGGTTCGTTGGAAATAGTATACGTCTATAATACTAAGTAAAACGTATGTTAAAGACAAAAAAAACGCTGATTCCAATCCCCTTAAGAGTATTATGAATTTAACCAAGATCTATTATTATAGAAAAAAACAATAACATTTTTCTGACAGTGTTAATAATATAAACAATAATTATCATTAACTTCATCTTATTTTTTCTCGATGTTTAATTTTATGATAAATTATAAGGTAAAGTTTGATTATTATAAACTAAATATAGAAAAATAACGAAAAAAAATGTATAACTATATTTCCTTTTAAACCTTTTTTGTTAATTTTTTTTTCTATTTTGTTATTCCTTAAGCCTGTTTTCCACTAAACGGACAAAACAAAAACAAAACTCAAACTCGTTTCGAATAAAACAAATCTGGAACTTTTCGCAAACATTCTGAAGACCGGCATGTTTTGCGAGTTGGAGTTTTGTTTTTCGTGTCCCGATCGGAAGCGGTACAAATTTTTATTAGAAACACATGAATAAAGAAAATTAATTTTAATCACATGTATATGAATCTCAAACAAAAATTATTAGAGCAATTGTTTCATAAAAAACAGGCACCCATTAAAAAAAAAAATACATTTACTTTGATGTACAAAATAAATTATTGTATCTAATCAATTCATTAGCCAATTACAAAAATCTGATGCAACTACGGTAAAAATTAAAATAACATTTTGTAAAAAAAAGAAAAGAAATTTTATTTTATTTGCTGCATTTAATGGTTATGTTGGAGTTTTAATGTTATAGTTTTTTTTCTGTTTTCCAGAAATTAAAATTCATTTTCTATTAATTTTTAATAATATTGGTTACATGTGTACTATAATTTTATTTAAACCACGTTTTTATGATAGTCCTAAAATAATTTAAATCGTAACGAATGTTATTGAAGAGTTAATTGTTAAAGTTTACTTGGAGTTTATTTAAGGAATTTATCTTTCCAAGCAACACGTAGTGGTTATGGCAATCAGAGGGAGAGAGAAGAAACCAAAAACTTGATGAAGTAACACTTACAAACTTCTGCCTTCTTCGAGGTACATTATTGTGTTAAATGTATTACTTCATTATTATTATTTCATTAGTTTTAAATAAATCAAATATTGGAATTGGGTTCATCGCCAAATTACGTAAACGCACCGTATGAGAGTTAAAGCTCAAACGGCATACAAAACATTTCGAATGATTAAATAGTAACTCATAGCGTTCATTATGGCTCACGCCAAGCTGAGTCAACCGGACAGTTAAGTTTTACGATTATAACGTATCCGTCGTGTTCGCCGGGATTATCGCGTGACCCGGTGAAAATGCCCAGCGTCTAAAGAATAACCGACATAACGAACATAGTTACCTATGACGACAGTAAAAATATGAAAATTAGGAACGCATTACCCTGCTAAAAAAAAAAAATTTGATTAAAACACCGACTTGGACGGTTTGGCCGTTCGAAAAGTCGACCGCGGACTCCAACATCGTGAGGTCGGGCGCGATGATGGGAATCGGACTTGTACCGCGTAAGCAAACAGCTGCTGCCTAAACCCAAACCGAACGGCGGGGGTCCCGGCATGGCGAGTTTAACAACCATTGGACGGGGAACGGCGCAGCAGTTGCTGTAGTCGTCGCCGAGACTGAAACATGGCAGCCGTAATGAAGGACGACGCGTCTAGACGCCCGAGGATGGTGTTGGTGTTCAGTGGCAAGAGGAAATGCGGAAAGGATTACATTACCAACGAGATCCACAAGAGGTGACGACGACCGATTGAATTGATTAGATCATTTCAATCGTTTTTCTTACATAATATTAGTCACGCGCGTACACGCTGTCCAGTGGCGTAACTTTCTTCTTTTTATAATTTATGGCATTATTAACTCGTTCGCGCGTGTCAGCAGAGAAAAACAAAAACATGGTTCATAATAACCCGACGAACGTTGTAGACATGTTTCTCGTGAATAATTCATTCGTCGAACGATGGAGTATCGATGAGATCTCATTAATGCAATACTTCACGGTTACAATAATGATACTATTATCACTACGATGTTAACGGCACGGGTTAATAAAAATAAAGAACAATTCTCTTCCCTCGCCGTATAATCGGTCACGAACACCGAACAGTGCGGCCACGTATTCTATTCGAAAACGTGAGCAATACGAATTTTCTTTTTGAATTAAATTTTTTTATCGCAACTCAGTTTTCGTCTGTCCAACGACATTAATAAATCATTCGTTACAGTTCATAAATTACTTTTCTTTCTTGCGTTTTGTAATAATATTCGTATGCTCTCAATTTCTTAAAAAATGTATTTGAAAAATAATAACGATATGATTATTGTTATTATTATTATTATTATCATTACAGTGATAGGATTTTGGGTGTGAGGTTATGTTGAAATTTGTAATTTTTAAATGCAATATTTATAAAAACTCAATAAGAGCACAATTTTTCTTTATTACTTTTATTTCGTTTAAAAGTTTTTAATTTTATTGTCAAACGTGTTGATGATTAAATAACAATAACAGCAATAATGTTGTGTAATAACTTACTGAAATTTATAAACAAGAACTTCCAAAATGTATCTACAAGTCGAATGGTTACATCATGTCTAAAAGTACGTTCGTATTCAACTCCAGTCACCCAAGAATATGTTGTCGATGATACAATTGCTCTTAAAAAATATTCCGATGATATAATCAAAACTGTCAATGAAGCAGTAAAAAGGAATAATCGTTTATTTGCTGTCGTACATTTATGTGGAAAACAATTCAAAGTAACTGATAATGACTTGATACTTATAGATGGTTATTGGCCACCAAATGTAGGCGATCGTATCAAGTTGCAAAAAGTGCTACTAGTTGGAGGCATAGATTTTACTCTGATCGGTAGACCAGTTTTGAACCCGGATACTGTAAATGTCACTGCAACGGTAGTTGACAAAGATCTGTCTCATACCAGAACAAATTTTCGGCGTATTAAACGTAAACAGTACATGAGGATCAATTTTATACGGAAAGAAATTACTATCTTAAGAATAAATTCAGTTAATATTACTCAAGATATTGATGTAAAGAAAGATGTTCAAGAAATGGGAAGACGTGTTATGTGATCATAATTAAACTTTTGTTGTACGAATTGTAGTTAATATATATGTATAATACCCTTAGACTGTTTCTATTTAATTATTAATGCTTTATACAATAACTAATTGGTTAAACATTTTAAAATTAATTAAGTTGTTACATAAGAATAATTCTGTCATTTTTAAATTATATTTAATTGATGATTGTATTGAAAAAATATATATCATTTTTCATAAGATCTTTTCTTTGATTCAATGTACATAATATGTGTAATATTATTATTTTAAAGACATGTAGGTTTTATGTTGATGAAAATTGTGAAATTGAATTGATAAAGGAATTGATACCATTATCTATTACTCTTATCATTTCTTCTTCTTTTACTTCGCCTTCCTCCCAACTATTTGGGGTCGGCCACCCTTATCTATTACTCTTATCATTTCCATTTAACGAATTATTGATAGTGATACTATTTGTCGTTATCCATTAATTTACATTACAATTTTAAGTTGTTTGTTTATGGATAATTCTATGGTTCATTATTAGTAAAAATAAATATCAGTTACCTAATTTTTACATTCAATATTTCAAATAAATGTCTTCTTCAACATTCGGTCAAAAGAGATTTCAACCTTCACCTCCAGAAAAAGGTAGTTTCCCTTTGGATCACGAAGGCCAATGTAAAAAAACTGCATACAAGTATATGTTTTGTTTAAGTGTAAATAATGGAGACAACTCAAAGTGTCGTCAAGAAACCAAAGAGTACTTGGATTGCCGTATGCAAAATGATTTGATGGTTAAAGAAGAGTGGACAAAACTTGGTTTAGCTGATGTTGAGAAATCAAACAATAATAGTAAACCTGAATAACCATGCCACATGTACTAATTGCTTGCAGTGCTAGTGTTGCGGCCATCAAAATACCCATTATTATTCCGGAACTCTTTAAATTTAACATTACTTCAACATTAGTCATTACAGAAGCTAGTAAGCATTTTATAGATATAGAAAAAATAGCAGAAGATTTTAAAATTGACGTCTATACTGATCAAAATGAATGGGATGCTTGGAAAAATAGAGGAGATCCTGTATTACATATAGAACTTGCAAAAAAAGCAGATTTACTGTTACTTGCTCCATTGAGTGCCAATACCATGGCCAAAATAAGTACTGGAATTTGTGACAATTTGTTAACGTGCATTGTTCGAGCTTGGGATGTTTCAAAACCAGTGTTATTTTGTCCGTCAATGAATACTCAAATGTGGAATCATCCCGTTACTAAAGAACAGGTGGAGAAATTGGAATCATGGGGCTATATTCAAATTCCTCCAATTGTCAAGACATTAATGTGTGGGGAATATGGTATTGGTGCAATGGCTGAAGTAGACACTATTATAACAAGAATTATAAATAATGTTAATTATTAAATAATTTTGTAGATTTTTAAAATATATTTTATACTTAAATAGTTAGTTTATTAATAAATTATACAATTCAAATTTCATGTTAAATTGTGTTTTCAATTATAATATTAATTTATGACTCATATTATTTAACCCAAATTTACCTAAAATCCACATTGAATAATTATTACAGAATAGGATCAGAAAAGTGTGTAATAATCCGTCTCTCTGGTCCTATTAAAAATCATTGGGCCCTTACTAACTCACTTCAACTCAATGAACTTCTCAGTGATGGTAAAATGAAAGAACAACATAGAAAGGCAATGATTGAATGGAGTGAAAGTATTCGTTCTAATGATCATAGTTATTTTTGCCGTAAGGCAATTGAAATGTATGATGCAAGTTAGTATCTTTATTATTCAACTAAAACTAGTAAAAATACAAAAATTAAATTTTTAATTAAATTTTTTTTTTTTAGATCATTCAAAAGAAATATGGATTGTAAGTGATGCACGAAGGAAAACTGACATTGCATGGTTTAAATCTAATTTTAACAATTTAAAATTAATTAGAATTACTGCTGATGATTCTACTAGAAAAGAAAGAGGATGGAATTTTATACAAGGTATATCAAATAAACCATTAACTATAAATAATTATTATGTACCTACTAATTCCTATTCTACCTATTATACATTAATATATAGTTATTACAATTAAATAAAAATAATAATTAATTATAGTTATGAATAAGTTTAAAGTTATTAATTATAAAATCAACTTATTAATATAGATTGAGGATTTAACTTATTAACGAGGATTTCACATAATTACAATTAAGAAATAATGATTTAAATTTATGATATTTTAATATTATTACCACTATATTAAATCACATATTGTAATGTCTATTGGTAATATGTTTATTTTTCAAATACAGATATTAGAATTTAAAACAATATATTAATAAGACCTAACTAGCTAGATACCTGAATTAGGAGTACTATTATTGTGAGTATAACTAAATATCAATTAATTATAAAGTCATGTTTAAATATTAATGAAATATATTATTATTCACTTATATTTTGGAAATCCAAACTGTTTCAAGTACCCTCTGGTGTTCCTCAAGGTAGTCATCTAGGTCCGCTATTGTTTAATGTATTTATCAACTCAGTCTGTTCAGTAATTTCTCCAGCATGGGTTCTTCTATTTGCCGATGACGCAAAGATATTCCATGCATAGAGGACTGTAAAATACTTCAAAGTATTTTGAATAAGTTTTCATCTGGGTGTGAGTTGTTAGGCTTTCTCTAAATATTGGCAAATGTAAAACTATGTCGTTCTATCGGACTCGGGATTTTTTAAAATTTGATTACTCTCTTAATGGTTTGCATATTGATCGGGTCGACCAAATTACCGTTTTAGGGTTTCTCTTTATCCAATCTTTAGACTTCTGTCCTCACATTGATTACATTGCAAGTTAATCCGTACATGTACTTGAGTTTATTAGACGACATTCGGCAAGTTTAAATTCCCCTAAATGACTTTCCGCGCTTCATTGCTTCAGTATTATAGTATGGAGCTATTATCTGGGATCCATACACCATAGGCGATTCACTACAGGTAAATAAAGTGCAGAACAGGTTTCTGAACTATACTGTTTACTGTTTAAATATATATCATCCACCCCACGATTATCATATAAATTATGTCCTTCGTCTCGATTCACTTGCATCTAGACGTCAGACTCATGGCTATCGCTTTATAACGGGATTACTAAATGGACAAATAGATGCGCCTCGTTTGTTAGAAAGACAGCATCCAGGTTCCAAGCAGCACTCGATCTCAGGTGACTTTTTACATACCAACAAGTAGGTCTAACTTTGCCGCTAATGCACCTCTCTTGAGAATGATGCAAATATTTAACTCAAATACTTTATGACCGTTCGTACCTAGGCTATTTATCTACTTATATTTTGTTGTTACAATTATATAATTTTTTATATATTACTCTAATATTTACCTAATTTAGCTATTATGTTGTTATGTTATGTTATGTATCCTTGCTATTCCCTATGTTGTAAAAGCCGATTGGCGTTAATATATGTAAAATAAAATAAAATAATAAATAAATATATAATTGAATCAGTCGATTTCTTCAATGACTTAACTTGTATTAATTTTTACTTGATCTGTCGAAGAAAAAGTAACATTTATGAATATTGTAGTAACTATAATACGTAGGTTTTTCTCTCATCTTGTCCACAATTAACACAATGTGTTACAATTTAATATTTTAATTTTAAATGGAATAAATTATTTTTTTTAAATTTTACAATCTAAGATGAATATTTGAATAATGAATGTTTGTAATTTTTAAGTAATGTTTGGGTCATCAAAGTATTTAATATATATTCAATATTCATTATATAATATTTTAAGTATCAATTAATGCTTTAAATATATTATATAATATATAATATCCTCAATTTTACTCAATACTAAAATTGGAAAAATAAAATAAATTTCTTTAATTATTTTTTATTTTAAAAAGTAGCATATATTTTTTGATTTAATACAAAATCATTAGGTTATGTCTTACTTATAACTATTAAACTAATATAATCTAAAATATTAAAGTACTATTTTGTGTATTTTTAAAATATTTTTAATATTTTTACATTTTTAGGAATTGACGATGCACCATCAGAATGTGATTTGGATGACCAATTAGGATGGGATTGGGTTGTTAAAAATAATGAATCTAATGATTGCAATGATTTTATCGATGAAATTGTCAAAATCACAATTGGAGATTGATATTACATATGTTATTTGCACTGTTTTCTGTATTCATATAAATGCTCACATACATAGAAATGTACCCACAAATTAAAATATTTTTATAATGCACAGTTGTACATCACTACATTAAATTTATTGTTTAATAATATGTTATGAAATGTATGTTTACTTAAAGTTATTTATTTTCAACGTTAAGTTATTGTGTTTTTATTCATTGGCCTGGTCATATTGTAGTTTTTGTCTTTAATGAACATAGGTGATCTTATGGATCAACCTTCCCATGGTTTTTTTCTAGAAAAGTTTAAATGATTCACTAATAAAGAATTATAAACTTAAATATCAAGGAAAATTGATATACTGTATATATTAATTTATTATTAAAAATGTAATATTTTTTTTTTCAAATGTGAAGATAAGTTTAAATAATCTATACGGGAATTTACATTTGAGTATAGATTCTATTAGGCATAACCTCAATGCTCTTTTTGCAATAATCTTTACTTATCGCTCCAATATAAGATCAAGAGAAAACCACTACTGATACAACCAATATTTTAAAATAGTGGACCATAGGCAGAAAGCCATTGAAGGAGCTGTGATTTTTCTCATAAACCAAAGCCATGGGAGGATTACTACCTTATAATTTTTTTTAAATTTTTAATTTAACATAGGTACCAATAATTGTACTGATGCATTTATGTAGTTGCCTACTTAAAATAAAATAAAATAACTAATTGATATTTTCCTGGAAAAAGCACAACTGATGCAATTTATGAGGTAATAAAATGTATTTATAATGGACTTGATAAAAATAAAAGCGGTTTTTTTAGATTTAGCGAAAGCGTTCGATCGATACAGTTTACCACAGTTTACTTATTAATATTTTACCAGGAATAGGAATAAAAAATAAAAATCTTAACTGGTTTAAAAGTTACTTAAACAACAGAAAACAGGTGGTTTCCATAAATGATATTCTTAGTAAAGAAAAACAAATAACATACGGAGTACCCAAAGCTGGGCACTAACTAGTTAGAAAGTTAGTTAGACCCATTTCTGTATCATTTCTATCATTTCTGTAATATGAGTATTGATGGTCAAATTATTATATACGCAGATAACGCGTGCTTACTTTTCTCTAGTGATCAAGTATAATGTAAAGAGTATTGCCACTGCTAAATTGAACAAAGTTTTCAAAGAACTATCAAATCTAAAACTGTCTTTAAATATAAAAAAAGTGAAATTGTTGCATTTTCTTTCAAAAAGACAAACATACCGTTTGATGATATTATTATACATTACTATAATACACAGCATATACATTACATGAATTGTGATTACCAAAAAATAAAGAGAGTTACTAGAGTGAAATACTTAGGTATTATTATCGACTGGAATGTACGTTGTAATATACATGTTAGTGATATGGTTATGCGATTAAGGTCAATTATTTTTAAATTATATAAATTTAACACAATCCTACCAAGTGAAATTATGTGCATTATATACAATACATTATACAAATCAATCTTTCGATATGGCTTAATAACATAGGGAGACTGTACAGATAACGCAATAAGACCACTGGAAGTTTAGCAAAATCAAGTGGTAAGAATCTGTTTAAATAAAAAAGATTTAAAAGGCTCTACAAATTCCAACTATAAAGCTCTAAAAGTTTTACCAGTCAGACTACTGTATAAGCAATTCGCCATATTAAGTATATCAAAAAATACAAATTGTATTAATATCAATAAGCGCGAAAATTGAGCTTATGATATCCAAGTGGAATACACAAAAAAAAAAAAAAAATATTGATAAACATTTCCTTGATTATTTAGGTACGTCATATTTTAATGAAATACCATTACTTAAAAAAAAAGACATATCAAAATGTTAATAAAAATTTGAATTATATAATGAATAAAAATCTATTGTAAACTGGTTGTTAAGTGAACTCTAATTTCAAGTTATTATTTTAATTATACGAGTATATAATATTAGTTTTGTATGTTATAATTAAGAATTAAAATTGTAAATCTTAATTTTAAGAAATCTCAATAACTCATTTATCCCAACACAAGCATAGCTTAAAGAGATGAATTCATTTTGTGTATTATTTTTGTAATATATAAATTATTTATAAAAAAAAATTTAAATCTAGAATAAGTCCGCCGTTTCTGACCATTCTATCTTGGTTACCGCGAGGCAGGTAACGGTTGAAAAGTCTGATCGTGGTCTGATGAGTGAGTGTGTGTCTCATTTGTAATCATTTCAATACTTGTTTATTATCATCTACTATTTACAGTAAGTCACGAAAACATTAAGTTGTTTTGTTTTTTTTACGTACGTACAAGAGCATTAAACTCATAAGAAATGCTTTCGAAACAATTAAGAAATAGTTGAAGATCGATCAAAAATATTATTAGTTAACTATAACATTTGTGTCTTTTTATTGTTTACTGTTCCAAATCGAAGGTTAGTATATTGTATTACTTGGTTATAACTTTTAACAATAACAAAACACTAAAATTAGGTCTTTAAAAAATTGAAACGCAATTCTTTTTAATTCGGTCAAAAGCAAAATTTTTATCATACTTATATGTAGTTTATACGAATTTTTTCCCAGTTAAATTAACTATGTTTTGTTTGTGAATATTATTTGAAGGTTCATTTACTTAACTGTAGAACTATTTTATTACTTACTGATTTATAATTAATATTGTTAACGCTGATTTAGTATAATTTAACAGTTAAGTAACAGTTTGCCTCCTCCCTACCAAAAGGTGTACAGTTATGCTGCAGTCGTGTTTTAAAATGGCGTCGGGCAATAACGCAAGGCGACTAGTTTATGTGTTAGCCAATAGGGCTTACTCCAGGAAATCTCGAAGTAACAAGGAAATTAGGGGAGAAGAACTTTTAGAACATGAAGATGAACTTGTTATGGTAAGTCTTATTATTTTATAAAAAAGTAATTGTATCCTAAATATTGTAGGTATACCTTGAATTAGTTCAACAGTTTGATTATTGAACAGAAAAATTATCTCAAATTATATTTCTAATTAAAAAATCATAAAACTATATTTTATAATAGGCCATATAGTAAATGAATTAATGTTCATAATTATTTTATTGAATTAAATATTTTTGTCTTATGAGGTATAAATTATTCATAAAGCTAAACATATGTCATTATATATTGCAAAAGTTCTGAAAATCAATAACTTTGGTGCTATCAGTTTTTTTATTACAATTTTGAATCTTACAATCTACAGTGTAGGTGATGGTTTTTTTTTTTTTAATGTTTTTTTTTTTTAATTGCAATTTTCAAGATTTATAAATTTTGATTTGAACACCAGAACATTATTTTTTGATTAATCATAGTTTGTTTTAATCATAAATTATTCTAATTATGCTATAAGATTAAAAGCATATTTGAAAATTAAAAGGGTTGTCTATGATTAGTCTAGTAATTTGAATATATTACAAATATGTGTAATTCATTGACATTTGTAAATCAAATTCTTATTCTTTGTATTGTATTAAATTTAAGCTTTAATCTATATTTTATTTTTAATTTGACTAAATTATATTTATTTATTTGAGATATAATGAATGTTACTTTAAAATTCCATTTCTTATTATTTTTTTTTACATACATTTAACGATTAAATGTTTCATGAAATTAATGTTAACATATTTGAGTATAAATAATATGCAATGATTTGTAATTTAATAGAAGATTGAAGATTCTGAATTCCGAACAAATCCTAATTGGCAGTTGTTACCGAGACATAAAGATAGTCAGTTCAAATTACCAAATAATGTGGGTATTGCTCCCGAGGTAAGTTAATTTATGTATACATTTAAAAATAAATATTAAGAATTAATCGCTCTAAAGATTGTAGAGTTCCATAAAGTTAAAAGTTTGTAATATGAGACAAAAACAACTACTTACCTTATAATGAAACATAATAAGATGTTACATTGTGTTTAATACAAATATGTTTAAGTAATACTTTCATATAAATATCAGAGAATTTATCGAATAATATTTTATTACAAGACAATATAATTTTAATTTAATTTAGTTTCTCTGTATGTTTCTCAATATATTTTTAAGGACAAAATGTATTGTTTAATTCAATAAAAATTATTTTATTGTAAATATTTATCCATAAAGTAAGTTTTCTTCAGAAATTAAATTTAAAATAATTATATCTACTTTTCTATATTATGTTATAAATCATAATAATTATTTGCTATACTCTCACTTTACTTGGTAAACGTTAGTATAACAGCGTTGTCAATTTATATAAATGAATTATGTTTCTCATAAAGTATAAAGTTTGGGAATTTATATTATTAAAACTATCAAAAATAGTGAAAAGGATCATCAAAATTGGTTATTATAAGATAGAGTGTTTATTTTTTTAAATTATAATGATTTTTAATGTTAACAAGTTACAAAAAAAACAATAACTATATTAGTTATTAACTTAAAAGACTTCAGAAAAACAATGTTTTGTTTAGTATTTAGCACATTAATATAAAATACAATTTATTATATTATGTAAAATTAATCTTGGAATTTGTTGTTAGAAAATTATGTTTAAAATATATTTATTGATTTCATATGTTACCGGAAATGTTGACATTTTAGGAAAGGATGACAATTCTTAATAGCGGAAGGAAATGATATCATTGCCTAGAAGTTTCCATCATTTCCGTAGTTTATTAGGCAATGTTATCATGCATCGTTTTCTTACACAAAAACATTGGCGATTATGATGTTGCAGGTCATGTGGGACCAGCTTTACAATTTAACTATTACAACAGTAATTAACTCGTAGTGGCGACATATTAAAACCTGTAATCGTCACCCGTCAATAAAATGGTTGAGTGGAATATGTCTATCATATATCACATATATTTATCGCAATCTTTATGTGTTTCCCTAACCTGTACATGTAATACATTAAGTAGTGTGTTCTTCTTAGCACAGTACATATTTATTATTTACACATTCAGTGCGTTTGTTAAAAATGGATTTCAATAAAAATCTATAAAAAAAAAGTTATAAAAAACTATTTTATTTTATTATATTATTTAGTAATTAACATTTATATATAATAAAATAATTTTTAAGTCTAATTAAATCTAAATATTTAAAAAAAAAAAAAAATGGTAAGATATGTATGGAAAAATATGGCACATTGCCTGATATTGTAAGAAAATTATATCATGTACTAGGCAATGATATCATTTCCTTCCATTATTAGGAATTGTCATACTTTCTTAAATGTCAACATTTCCGGTAACATATATACTTTACACCACTTACTATAAATTTAAAATTTTTATCAGATTAAAGTAAAAATATATCTTAGATAGCTATATCTTAAGATAGCTTTTAATCATTTTCATATTTATTATTTTATATTTGTCTTTAATTTACATTTATTACCTTTTTAAGTATAATACAATTTTTTTTTACTATTTAGTATTTATTAATTAATAATTTTACATTGATATCAAATAAAATCACGGTATATAATACTACAATAATACTTTTATATAATATATAAATATATATTTATGTTATTTAATTGATAATTATTAACTATTATAAAAAGACATATTTAACTAACCAGAGTTTAATTTACTGAAATATTTATTAAATGTATTTAAAACCAATGCCATTTTATCCAATGATAATTTATAAAATAGTATTTTAAATTAATTAATTTAAGATACTGAATATATTGTATTTAAAACTTAAACCAAAAATAGTATAATAAATATTATAGTGATATTACTAGATTCCTAGATATTATTAAAAAAAAAAAAAATTGATTTTTGAAATCTATTCCTGAAAAATATTAGCTTATATTCTTGTAGAATCATTAGTCACAATTAATAAATTTATATTTTACAAAATACAATTTTTATTCCAATTGATAAACTATATATGAATTTGGTTTTAATATATTATTTGAATTGTTTGTGGATATAAAGATGGAAATTTGTTGTCGTTATATTTATAGTAATATATATTTTAAACTATCTTTAAATAATATATAGTTATTACTTATAATTAATTGTTAATAGGACTGTATTATAACCACCCGGCTAAATTATTATACACAAGACTGTCCAGTTTTATTAAAATCAGGTTTGTAGTATAGTGTTAACTTTTTTATTTTTTATTTATGATTTAATTTTTATTTTATTTACATAGAAATCACAGAACGATTCAATGTACCTCATCTGAAAAATTTCAGTTTATGCATGATAACTATTAATTTAAAGCATACATCAAATACAGATGTGTCAAATTTAACTAGACAGGTAAATAAGATTTTTAATTTTATTACTTTTAGATCATGAGTGAAACAAGAATTTATTATTTTGTTTTCCTTTTACTTAATTAGGTACTTCATGTTTTACGTTTTAAAGTGTTAATTTTTGATGTTAGAAGTATTATCCCATTGATTTATTTGTAATTTTCTGAAGTATTAGGCATATATGAAAAAAAAAAAACTGTGAACTTAATTTGTTTTAAATTATTAAAAAAAAAAAATAATAAGATTTACTAAAAACTTGAACTTTGAATACATGATTTTGTTAGCTATAGTCTTGTATAAAATATCTTGAATTTTCTGATAAAATTAATATTTTATGTGCTTCTAATATTCATTTATAGCATACTGTGACGAAATGCTAATGTACTAATGTACTATTATAGATAACTAAAGTTAATATTCCATAATTTGTTAAAGTTTATTTTTTCATATTTACTATTACAATTGATTTTCTGATCCAATACTTGTTGTTTTGATGTAAAAGTTAGATATTTGATTATAACCCTATGTAGTCATAATATGGTAGATTTAATTAAATCATCTGGATCTGCCAAATTATTTGAAATTTTTATTTTTATTATTGTATTTGTAAATTTTGTATATCTTCAAACAATGGTTTTAAACCCTATTTAAATCATTGATTGTACATAATTTATATAATTGAAATAGATAATTGTTAATTAATAAAAAAATTTCATATCTGCTAGATAATTTGGATTTTAAAATTTTAATATAGATATCTATAAATTAATTTTTTATTTTGTTACTACTATACTCTTAATTCATTTAAACTTAACCTATGAGTAAACTATACTGTAAGATAATTGTTTTAAAAATTGTAATTTTGCATTTAGTTGCATTACTCACTTTTATACCTTTTTTAAGCAGTTATATTTTTATATATTATTTTCAGTATCTACATGCTGCTTTTGGTATCAGTGATCGTCTTCAAAATGCAGGATATTGGGCTGACTTCATACATCCTTATACTGGACTTCCAGCCTTAAATCCAGGACTGAACATTGATTTTTCCACACTAGAATTACCATACAAACATACTGTTTATCAAGTAAATACTCGCAGAAAATGTAAAGTCATTGTAGAAAAGCCATCTATTAATACTATTGGTAAGCAGTAAAGAGTATTTTCTTAAAATATTAAATTTTTTATTTAACTAACCATTCAAGTACATTAGATATTTATTGAAATATTCCTCTGCGTTTAGTAAATTATTAGAAAAAAATATTTCATTTATTTTATAGTAAAATGTATTGATGACTATATTGTAAAGTTACTTATAGAAAAATTGTATTATTAAGAAATAAATGCTGATTTTACTGTCTATAATTTATTTGCAGTTATATTAAATGTTTTTTTTTTTTTTTTTTTTGTACTTTTGTTTTAGGTAATATATTTACCAATGCTTTGCCATCAAAAACTGATGTTGTTGAAGATATTTTGGATGAAGTTAGTGATTTACATCAAAATAATTACGATTGAAATTTTTCTTTAATATAATTAATATAATGTATTTTATTTATAATCAAATTTTCGATTATTAGATGTGATACTTGTTATGAAGATATAATGTTTTATATGACAAATAATTTTGTATATATATATATATATATATATATATATATATATCTATATTATCTTTAAAATCGATTAATCAATTCTGTTTATTATTTAATTTTGAAATTGTATTTGTTTTAATAACTGTTATTTTCACCTACTTTGTTCTTATGAATCAATTGGTATTGTCTATTAAACCTTGTATACATAATAGCAGTTGTAAACATTTGATTAAATATAAATAACTATTGTTTTAATAATGACTGAATTTAATTTATGTTTAGGTAGTATCAACAATGAAGTATGATTTGGTTTAAGGGAGGAGGCATAAATATAAATTACAATTATTAATTATGAATTTTCTGTTCCTAAACATTATATTATACATGAAATATTGAAAAATTGTATTATTTTATACTTTAAGGTTAATTTAGAAGTATGTACCGTGAAAAACGAACACATTCTGATGACATAAAACGCCATTCAAAACACCAAAAAACAGATAATAGGCCTTTTACTTTTTTGGATTACAAACGAGTTTTAGAAAAAGTGTTTTTCAATGATAAATTAGTTGAAGACATTAATGATTTATGGTTATTTGTTAAAAAGTTTGAATCATATACAATGAAAAAAACAACCACAGATAGTTCTGATATACCTAAACTAAAATCTAATCCACTAAAACTTCCCGAAGTATTTGATAAAATGCATCTAATCAATTTAAAGTTGTATTATTCCGATGATGAGTTAGCTTCAAGGTTACCTACTTATGATCAAGAAGAAGTTTATCAAAAAAGACCATTAACTAAAGAAGATATATCAAATTTTCGTAAATTGCTTCTTATGTATATGGATTTTAAGCAAAAAGAAAAGTTTAATAAATTGAGAAAACTTAGAGAAACGCAAATTAGTTTACCAGTCTATCAGTTTAAGTGAGCTTATCAAAAACTAAATAAAATATTCTTTATACATTAGTTTTTTTTATTTTTTTATTTAGAGATGAAATAATCAAAGCAGTAAAAGAGTATAGGGTTGTCATTATTGCTGGAGATACTGGGTGTGGAAAATCTACACAGATTCCACAGTATTTATCAAATGCTGGATTTAAGAGAATTGGTATATTAATTTAAATATAAAGTGTCTTGTTCATAATTAATGTAAATATTTACTTTTAGCTTGCACACAACCTCGACGTATTGCGTGCATATCATTATCAAAGAGAGTAGCTTATGAATCTTTATCTGTTTATAACAATGATGTGGGTTATCAAATTCGGTTTGAAAAAACTGTCAAAAAAGATACAAAAATTTTGTTTCTTACTGAAGGGTTACTATTAAGACAGGTTATTATTTTTAAATTTACATTTTTAGCAAAGATCTTAATTTTATTAAGAGAAATGATTGTTCAAAATATAAAAATTAAAGTAATTGTTTTTATAAACAACTAGGTAATTTAAATGTTTAATAAATTTAATTTCTTAATTTAGGTTTGTGGAGAAGACTTATTATCGCAATATGATGTTATTGTATTGGATGAAATACACGAACGACATTTACATGGAGATTTTTTATTAGGTGTTATGAAATGTTTGTTACATCAAAGATCTGATGTGAAACTTGTTCTTATGTCTGCTACTATTAATGTGGATCTGTTTAGTAAATACTTTTCTCCATTAGCCAAATTGATACAAGTAAATTGTGCCAATGAATATTTTTATTTTGTTAATATAGAAATATGTATATTTTGTCTAGGTACCAGGTCGTTTATATCCTATTAAGTTGGAATATCATCCAGTGATTAGTGAAATGAAAGTTCTCGGTAAAAAATCAGAACGTTTTGATCCATCACCATTTATAAAAATTATTCAAATGATTGATAAAAACTATCCAAAACATGAAAGAGGTGATGTTCTTATGTTTTTGAGTGGTATGGCAGAGATTACTGCAGTTGTGGATGCAGCTAGAGTTTACTGTGAAAAAGTTGATTCTTGGATTATATTACCATTGCATAGTTCAATGTCATTAGGTGAACAAGATAAGGTACTATGAATAAAAAGTGATAGAAAACATTTTAATTACAATTGTATTTTGTTTTTAGGTTTTTGATTATGCACCTGAAGGTACAAGAAAGTGCATTGTGTCAACTAATATTGCAGAAACCTCAATCACTATAGATGGTATTAGATTTGTAGTTGATTCTGGTAAAGTCAAAGAGATGAGTTATGATTCAACTAGTAAAGTGCAAAGACTCAAAGAATTCTGGGTGAGCAAAGCAAGTGCTGACCAACGCAAAGGGAGAGCTGGTATATTGTGTTGTATTTCAATCAAAATATTCTTTAAAACATCATGTTATATTTTGCTCAGGTCGTACGGGTCCTGGAGTTTGTTACCGTTTGTATTCTGAAGACGAATTTGAAGCTATGGCAGAATATAGTACACCAGAATTACAAAAAGTACCCTTAGATGCATTATTACTTCAAATGGTTGCCATGGGATTACCCAACGCTCGACTGTTTCCATTCATTGAACCACCACAATCTGAAAATGTAGAAAATGCTATAGAGTCTTTGAAACAACATGTAAGTGTTCAACAACTATTTTCTAAAAATAATTTGTTTTTTAAGTTTTTTATTAATTTACTTCCTAGTTTATTCATTTTTAGTAAGTTAATTTAAAAACTGGAGAAAAAATTCTAATTATTAAATCTTAAATGATTATCTATGTACATATTTTTTAGGGGGCTTTGACAAAAGAAGAAAAATTGACACCAATTGGAAATATGTTATCACGTCTTCCAGTTGATATACCTCTTGGAAAAATGTTAATAATGGGATCTCTTTTTGATCAATTGGAACCTGTCTTGTCATTAGCATGTGTACTATCTGTACAAACACCATTTACAAATAAAGCCTACAAAGATCCTGAATGCGAGGTAAATTTATTTAAGCAATAAATTAAGTGAAAATACTGAATTATGATTTTTTTTTTTTCAGAGAGCAAGGATGGATTTAGAATCAGATCATGGAGATCCAATAATTTTACTCAATGCATTTAAACAATGGTTAGAGTTAAAAAGTGATGGTCAAAATACCAATTCACGACAGTGGTGTAAAAGAAGAGGATTTGAAGAGCAACGTTTTTATGAAATGACCAAACTACGAAGACAGTTTAAAGATTTGTTGGATGTAATTTATATATTCTGATTAATATGTTCAAAATTGAATTCATGACTTAAATGTGTGTTCATCAGGAATGTGGTTTAAAAAAAAATGAAGAAAAAAATATGGATGATATGACAAGTGCTGAAAGAGCACTTAGACATGGTGAACTTAAACTGTTAAGAGACATGAAAAAAATTCACAAAGAAGAAGATTCGGGAAAAAGAAAAGTATTAAAAAAAGATATGTGGGAAATAGAAGAAAATTTAGATGCAGAAGATGATTCAGTTGATATAAGAGATATAGATTTTAGACTGAGGCATAACCAACGCCAAGTTAAAGTAAAAATGTATTAGATTATGTCATATAAACATCATACTAAAGTTCAACTGTAATTTTTTTTCTAGCAACTCTTGAAAGGATCTACTGCAATTAGCTATAAAGACCTAATGATGTTAAAAATTATTTTAAGTAGTGGACTATATCCTCATTTGGCAATCGCTGATGAATTTAATTCATGCAAGGTTAGTATAATTATATAATGTATCTATTTTCAGAGTGTTGTTTATTGATTTTAAACAAAATTCTACAAATTACGTTTTTGTGGATCAAAAATTTAGATTCTAAGCCATAAAAGGAATGTATTGATTAAAAGTGTTTATTTATTTTTACGAAAATTTTGGTAGCAAAACTAAAAAAGTAGTTTATTGATGTTGCATATTAATTTTATTTTTAGCTTCTCTAAAAACTAGAATATTTGAAATTTTGTCAATCAAATTAACAGTTTTTAAAAGTTTATACAATAAATATAACTATTTTATTTCTATCATTCTAACTTAAACTTTAATTTATTTATACCAAACTCACAATATCTACTTTATCATTAATGTGTTCTTAGAATACTAGAACCTTTAACTGACAAAATATTATTTTTTTGTGCTTTCAGTATACAATTTATTCATGTATCCCACATTCTTACCAGTTTTTTTATTGTATGTTATACAGTAATAACATTAAGTGATTTTTGATAAAATTTGAATTAATATTTATTTATTCATTTATAGACTACTAAGGAACATTTATTTCATACAGAAGGTAAACCATTTGTATCTCTCCACCCTATGAGTTATTTTGGTAATCATTCAGATGTACTTCAACTAACTGAGTCTGAAATAATCTATGTTCCTGAATTTAAAGGAAAAAATATTGTTAGCTCCAAGCATCAATTATTGGTATACATGTAAGTATTACATTTTATGATTAAACCACATGATATTAATCATGTTAAAGTTTAAGTAAATAAATATACTCTTAAATAATTATTATTGTGAATATCGTCAAATGGATTTAAAGTACTGTTCATTAATTGCTCTCAAAGTAGATAGGTTATAGCTATTATTATTTTACTACAGCTTAATAATTTATTTTAACTATACTATTTTGAAAATTATATTTGTTTAAAAATGACATAATATTGACATTGATAATAATAAGCAATTTATAAAATTATTTATAGACAACAAAAAGATTTAAAAAAATATATCTTCTCTAACGATTAAAAAATCAGTGGCATCTTTGTACTGGATTTTATAACACAAATAAATAATTATTATCTTTCTAAATAAAATATCATTTACTATGCTATTGTCTAGTAAGTAGTATTGCTGTATTGTTAAACTTGAATATTTACCTCCTAACTAAAATATAATGTTAAGATATATTATAAAAACTGCATTTATATATGTGGCTCATATTCATGTTTGCTACCCCTGTTCTATAAGGTAGTTCGTTTTTGTACCTCAATATGTGACCAATTATGTTCCATTGTCTGATGGTTTTGAGTTTATTTTCTGCTTTAATATATTTTAGTAATTATGTTTTTGTTACATTCATCCAACCTACTTGCAGCATTGTTCTCCAACACTACATTTCAAAGCTTTTGAGAATTTATTATTATGCCTTATTTAGTATCTAGATTTAGCAGCTGTGTAGTGGCAAATTTTATACATATTTTATGGAGCATTTTTTCATCCAAATATTCATATTGTTGAAGCATAAATTTTTTTCTTGTTCATGAAAGCTGATTTTTCCTATATGATTCTGAATCTTATTTCTATGATGCAGCCACATTGGTTAATTGACCTGCCTAAGTATTTAAAATTTTCCATTTTTTTAAGCGGCCAATTTTTCGCTTGGATTAATATTAATAATAATTCAACAGATTCGATTTAATTTTTAGAAATTTAAATTATGCCTTCATTGTTGGTTATTGGATAATTATGATAATATGAAAATCAATGAAGTTGTTTTCAATATTTAATGAATTTATTTGTTACGAAAAAAATATTATTATTATTTAAAATTATTAAAACATATTATATTATCTTATATTCATTCTTTTAAATATTATATTTTAATTTTTTATTATTAAGTAGATAAAAATGTATGGATTGGTACTGCTTAGTTCCAATTATTTGTGACTCAATAAAGTCCCAATTAAATACAAATAATCAAAAATAACGTTTTCATGTATTGTTGCTTTTTAAAAAATGTCACACCTCCCCTGAAATTTTATCATGCCTCCCAAGGGAGGAGGCATCCACCTGGTTGAAGACTGTTGATCTATGATATCACTTTAAAATGTAAAGGTTATAATAATTTTGGGATTGGATTACTAAATATAATTAAATTTTAATAAAAGATATTATAATATTAACGAAAATAATATATAGATTATAATAGATCTTATATGATAATTATATTTTAAGTGTATAATATTATATCTACCATATATTTATGTAGACCTATTTTAATTTTTTCATAGTGCTTAGATTATGCATTTTTTAAAAAATGATTTTTAGAAATGTGTATTTAGTTAAGGCTATACTATATCCTTTTTCCATTTACTAGATTTTTTTTTCAATGAATAGCATGTGGCATAATCAATTTTCATATTTCAAATAAAAATACTATCTTTTGCTCAAATAATTATTTTCTTACAACATTGTACGACTTTAAACTAAAACTTCCAGATCTATAAAAATTTAATGATTGATTATATTTTCTTTATTTGTACATTATTTTAGAATTTATATCTTCATCATTATATTTTTCAAAATTAAAGTTTAAGAGACATATTGTAAATTTAATTAAATGCTTAGCGTGGGGAATGATACTGCCATTTGAAAATTAAAAGTTGACAATATTGCTATATACCACTGGATGTAGACATGTATTGAGAAATATAGTATTTTCATTCATGTGAACATACTTTTCATATTCTAAAATTTCAAATTTGTGTTATTTAAGCATAAAAATTAATTAAACATAAATATATTATACTATTTAATTTAAAAACATTTTTTTTTAAAAAATATATGTTTTTAAAATTAAAGAATCACTATAAAATATTTATTAATTTAAAAACCTGAAGAAAATTATTATATCATTAATTTCATATTACTTATTATTTCAAATATTACATATTTTAGGTTCATTTGGATTAGAGAAACAATTTATTTTAAATATACTAATAATTAGGTTATTTATAGAAATGTGTAGCATGGAATATTATTATACGTGCAATGTATGACATATACAAATATAAAGAACATATTTCTGAAATAAAATTAAAAAATACTGCTCCTAATTCAAATTTAACTTAACGTGTTTTAGATAATACATTTTGATATTAATACAGACTAAGAAATATTAAACACCCAAAATAGCATTAACATAAATTCAGTTTTAGATGTGTTATGCATACACAATGAAATAAAGAAAAATAATTTTTATATTTTAAATGTACAAATTAATTTTAAAAATAATAATAAATAATTACCAATGTATTTATACTTCTTAACATATCTATGTTTAATAAGAACTAATTTTAAATAATATATTTTATTAAAATAAATTATTATCTCTGTATAAAATGATCAAATTTTCTCAATGTATTTATTCTTTTTTTTTTTTTTTTTATTAATAAGAAGATATACAACTATTCAATTAAGCACAACAAGTAATAATGATGAAGAGGTTTACATAACATGAAAATGGCACAATGTAGGAGGGCTCCCAATGGAGCTACCTACTTGGGTATTTAATGGAGTAGGTCTCTAACCCATTTTCGTTTGAGTCTTCGTGGGGGTTATCAGGGATGTGTTGAGAAGCAAGATAACTAATGTTAGGGTTATTATGGGAGCTAATTTTTTTGTGGAGTTTTTGGTAAGCAGTTTTAGTGACTTGGTTTACGTAATTTATTTTCAGGTCCGAGTGTAGGGTTTTGTTACTCACATACCAGGGGGATTTTGTAATAGTGCGAAGGCATATGGATTGGAATGATTGAATTTTTTATATGTTACTTGGAACGGCATTACCCCAAATTTGTATACCATAATACCATAGAGAAAAGATCAACATTTTGTAAATGAGGATTTTGAGTTTCAAGTTTAAATTTGATCGTAAGAGAGGACTTAGTAAATTTAATCTGGAGTTGAGTTTTTTTTTTTTTTTGTCTAATATGTGGTCTTTCCAAGTTAATCGTTTGTCGAAAATGAGCTCCAAGTATTTAACTTGATTGGTTTGAGGTAATAATTGGTTGCAAAGTTTGACTGGAGGGCAGTTGTTAGGGCGAAGGGAGAAAGTAATGTGGCTAGATTTGTTTGTATTAATTTATATTTTCCATAGTGTGAATCAATTTTCGAGTAAGTTGAGGTGGTGTTTGAATTTATTCTTTATTAATTTTTCATATTCAATTGCAATTTTATTTACTTTGAGTGTACCTGATGATGAATTTTTAATTCAAAACCAGTCATGCATTACACATATAATAGTTCTTCCAGCTACACATTTATTTATTTCTATATATAAAATATTTATTTATAATTAATTTATGAATACATATATCAATATTTGCTTTATTTCATTATTTTATCAAGTTGTTTAAATTTCAGTTTAAAATGTATTATAACGTTGTACACTTTTGAAGGTTGACAAAAAAAAGGTTATTGATATGTAAATATATCAATTACATTCATACATTAGTTTTGTACTCATGTGACTGCATTACTGTTTTATAAACTTTAAATAACATGAACCTTACAACAAACCTGTATTAAAAGGTTTAATGTGTTTTTAAAATTGCATAAAATCTGTTAAGAAATAAAAATTAAAGCTAACTATTTTAGCTTATTTTCTCTGCTCATTCTAAAGATATACTTAAAGGCAAGTATTATATTTTTTTTTATTCTGTTGGTATACCTCTAATTTTATATTTAAGATATTTTTGAGGATTAATTATTTTAATACTTTAGATATAGTCTGATTTTACCATAACTATATTGACAGCAATGTGCATTTAGAATTTTAAGGACCTTTGATAAAAAGTGTTTTACTTCTAAGAAAATTTTAGTTATAAATAAACTTATTAAAATATAATAAGTTTATTATGTACAAGATTATATATTATATAATCTTGTAACGTGAGAAATAGGAATTGCATCAAAATTGTTTTTGTATGATATTAAATAAAACCAAAATAAAAATCTTATTAAAATTTTTTATAACATGATTTTTTTTTCTTTTGTGTATAAATTATTTTAATAATAAAAATTTGTTTGAATATTTTAATTTAAAACTGTGAATTCAAGTAATTAATCATAACCTCATTCCACAAAAATATTTATTTTTAATTTGGCTTTTATAAGTTTTCTCAATTTATCATGTGTATATATCACATTGTGTACAAACGTATACACACATTATTTAAACACCTTGTATGGGCTCTTATCCAAATAGCTAAAAGGACTTTTTTTTTCGTTTTATTTACGTAAACATATAATTTTACTTTCAAAGACTCATGATGTATTATGATATGTTTACACTGTTATAATTTATATTATACTCATAGAAATTAGAAGTATATATATATAAAGTATCAATAGTTCTACAGCGGTAGACGTACAAGATATTATTATACATTTATTTTTATTTTATTCTTTAAAATCTAAAAGCTTACCTTCATTCCAATTTTAATAATTTAAAACATAATATATAGTTGTATTGTACATATTGTACTTATTAGTTGTAAGTACAATAATAATTAAGGTAACAAATATTTTACACATAATGGTTTATTTTCAAACAATTTTTCTCAAGTGTGTATTTGTGATACATATTCAAATTAGTCTCAATGTATTGCAAAAATATTTGAATTGTAATTGGTAATTTCTTAAGCATTTTTGTGTCCTAATTTATTGTAGTTTTAAAGGTAACATATTAAAATTTTAAAATATTTGTTTATATTTTTTTTTTAGAAATAAAAAACACACTTGAATACTTGTAATTCAAATTGTATTTTTAGTATAAATTATTTTACACATTAATGTATCTTTCATCTGGACTCAATTCAGAATAACCTGTTTGTTAAAACATAGTGTTAAACATTGAAAACATTACCTACACGTTTATTGAAAGTATTATCTTTATTTCTTAAATTATTTACAAATTATTCCGTACTTTCTTAATAATGTTTTCCATATGAATATAATTTATATACGTTTTATTAGTTGTATATTTTCAAATATAAATTATACATAATTAACAGAGGATAAATTTATAAAGGTATACAAATATTTAGGTTTACAAACACTATGATGTGTATTTGTATTCTAAATTGGTAGGTACATATAACATTAATTATTTTGCCATTTAATAATTCCAGGTTTATAATTATGTTTTTACTTATTCTGTCAACATTATCATATTAATGATATTGTCTGCTATTAATTAGTAAAAGTCAACCGTCTAGACATTCTTATATTTTATTTTCTCCCAAATTGTTATTTCCATGTAAATAAAACAAAGTCGGGTTATTTATACTATTTATAACTCAAGAACGGCTGGACCGGTTTTGATGATCTCTGATTTTTTTGGATTTGTATCTGCTCCGAATAGAAGAATCTTCTTCTCATTTGCTTTTTTCTCAACTATTTGGAGTCGGCCACCTTTATCCTAATTTTCTTTATCCTGTATACACACACCCTTATATCATTCTCAATGTTATCCAACCATTATTTTTGGTCTTCCTTTTCTTCTTTTCCCTTCAACGTTCATTTTCATTACCACTATGATGCATTATTTCTCTATAGTTCCCATATTCCTGTATGTCTCTTTTGTCCTTAAATATTGGTACAAAAAAATTTTTCTCCGATTTTTTGACATTTTTTCCTCCATTAATATCTTATTAAAACGATCTTTCAACCATCCATCCAATACTTACCTACATCACCTATAATTTTCCACATCTCTACTCAATCTGGTTCTATCACTTTTTCTTTTTCATCACACTTCATTCCATATAATACTCTGAATTTATATGAAATGAGTCCAGATATCTATTTTTTTATAAAAAAAAGTCGCCATTTGGAAGTGCAGTGCTTCAGGTGGAAGTTTTTATGGTTTATTTATAGTTTTACATAAATGATTTTGGATGATTGTAGGACACAGTCAATTCCTCAAAATATTTTTTATACATAGGCATTAATTGGCCTTGGTTCAGAACCTCCCTCAGCCGACCTATTACAAGAGAAGGCTATATGACGTAAGCGACAAATGTACAAAAAGGACTTATAATTTACATCAAAATTAATATTTTAAATATTTTTATATATATTTAAAATTATTGACAATTGATAAAAAATAATATTCACAAAAATAAATATAATTTTAATAAATTGATTGAATTTTTTAATCAAACTTTTCTTCGCATATTCTTAACGACTTATTTTACCATAATGGTACCTATTTATTTCATTGTACAATTATGTCTTCGTGAGATATCCTCAATTTTTTGAGAAGAAAGTTCATAAATAAATATGTTTTGCTTCGATATTTTAAAAACAAACATCAATTGACATCTATATTAAGATAGAGTTAATATATATTTATGATTATTTTTCAGGTCACTTTTAGAAACAACTAAAGCGTATATTATGAACTCGTTACGAATGCCTGCAGCACAAACTCTTTTATTATTTTGCCGAAACATTTGTACCAATCAAAATTTTTCTCAGTTAGTATTCATTATTGTTTAACCGAATAATAATTATTTTTTTATTTTTTTTTACTCTTTTTAGAATAATCTGTGATTCGTGGTTGCAACTGGAGTTTCCCTTACCTGAAGCTGCTGAATGTTTAATTCTAAAAGCTTCAAAACTCCGCAATACTTGGGATAATCTCTTAAAGTTTAAGCTCGAAGGTATCAATAATGTTTATTCATATTTTATAATTTTTAAAACAACTCTCAACATACACCATACTTATATGTAAAAATATGTGTATGTTTTAGAAAAGAGTAACAGAAGAGCGGAACATAAGTTATCCGAAGAAATGACACAGTTCATGAACTTGGAAATCGGTTACACCATTAAAAGGCTTCTAGCGGCGGATCAAAAAATTATGTATGCTGGACCGTCGGGTGATAAGGTGTCATTTACAGGTCCTAATCCTTTCAGTGATGAATGGCAAGTATGCGAAGACGATAAATATGGTGGCTTGAGAATGTCGCCGTACTTAACTTATGATTGGTGAGCTAAATATATTTATTTAAACTATTATTATCTTATGTGGTCAATATGATGCATTTTTAGTTTAACGGGTCAAAGTCAAGTAGTCTACGAACCGTGGATTTGTCCCTTATGCGACAGTACAATAGAAGTGACAAGTGTTCTTGAAAGACTGCAACATCGGCAAGTATGCGACTCTCAAATCGCTTCCGGTACAGTCGAAGGTGTGTACATACTTTTTATAATTAAAGTTTTTCTTTGTGTAGCACAAATCGTCTATAAGAATATCATACCTATCAGATTATATATTATATAAACTGCACAAACTAAAAATAATTTGTTAAAAAATAATAAAAAAATATTCTCAACATTATTATGTACAATTTATCCGTACCCCTAATTCTTTGTATATTATTTGTGCCAATAAGTTAGGAAAGCCCGCTCTGCGAGAACGCTAAATTTTCGATTTCAAAACGTATTATACACATTATATTTTTTCAAATATTATTTAAATATAATATGGTATCTTGTATAATGTATATGTCTATCAGTACTATACAAAATACATTTAATATCCTAATTTGTAAATAAAGTACAACTAACATATAATTTTGATGATTGATGACGTAGGTATATTTCCACTGTTTAACTAATCTTAAAGAGTTGAATATGATTTATTTAAAAATATAATTAATATCATTTGTATTGATATTTACTAGGTCAATTTATAGCGAAAAAAATATTGATTTATTATTATTATTATCATTTCATATTTTTGATCAAATTTTCAATAAATACTTTTGAAGACATTTGAAAGGAAATGACTAATTAGTCATGGTAAATGTATATGTTTTCAAAATCATTCAATTAGTAAACATTTTTTGTCTTTAATTAATGGTTTTTATTAATTTTTTAATGAAAAATAAACTAAAAATGCTTAAAGTATTTTTGGGGAGGAGAAATATCAATTCAAAATACCCACACTTATGTTTGTCTAGTACATACATTTTTATAACTATTATTATGTTATATGTGTGTACCCGATACATTTATATATATTATAAAATCTAAAGATATTTTAACTTTTTTAACATAAACTAATTTATTACTAAATTGGGAAGGTTCTTTCCCAATTGAGGAATATTATTATGACTTGTGACTTAATAACTGTATTGATATCATTCTAAAAAGTCTAATATACTTAAATACTATTGATTTTAAAAACTATATAAATTTATTTTGTTTATTTTTACACTTTTAATTTTCAAGTTATAAAAACGTAATAATCTTGCCAAGTAGCTTAAGTTTAATACATCAGTTATTATTAATACATTTAGTATTTTTAGCTATTGACACATGTAAATGTAATTAAATGTAAGAGTATGTACAAACAACGTGAAACTTATATTACTCATAGTTTTATTTTATGGCGCAATAATAATATGAATTATGTTTAAGTCTTCATACACTTACAAATGGAATTACATTGAATAATCAATGAAAAATTAAACATGTATAGCTTTGTTGTTTCGTAGCAAAAAATAATATTTTTGTATTCATGGATACATGTTTGGTATGCTTAATTCCTCGGATAATTTGTTTGGTTAAGTTACTTTTGAAAATATTATTCATTAACATAAATAATGTTTACACTAATTTTATGAATAATATTAATATTTATTTTTAATAATATTTTATTAATAACATTCAAATGTTATACATAAGCAATTTAAACATTATATTTTTAACTATTAAATATTTAAATTATTTTTAATTGAAGTCTTTATAATTTTATTATTTTTAAACTTTTATTACTTATTGTACTATTTGAAACTATTTAATGAAATAATTTAATTTTTTTAATTTGTATAATATTTAAATTTTGGCGATTATCTGAGTATACTAGACTATTCATATTTATTTTCAAATACTGACAGTATTTTCCTGATAATATAAAGTAATTTTAAAAAAAATGTAGAAAGGGAACTTATTATTATAAAATATTATAATATGTAGAATGGCACTACAATGCATTTTAAGTATGGTATAGTGGATATTTCGTAATTACATTGTATAGTATTAGACTTGATAAAATGAAGTAGTAAATATTCTTTAGGAGTATTAGTTAAGAACATATTATGCACAATTATACAATAATACGTAGTATAAGCGTAACAGTTGTATAATTACGGAAAGTGTAATTAATGTTTAGCTTCTTCCGTCAATATGTTCAAGTTGTTTTTTATAATATAATCTATACTATTATTGTGTCAAAAGGCACAGATTATGTTTAAATAAAATTAGGAAAACATTTTTTTTTTTTTTAATATTTTTCTAAATAATTTGTGGATATTATTTGTAATAGATTATTATTATTATTATTTACAATATGATATAAGAATAAATGCGGTTTTTTAAGATTATCTATTCACGTAAGAAAATTTTAAAAATTATAATATATTTATTTGGATGTATAATGTTATGTATAGTGTTTGTAATATTTCGCTTTAATTTTGGGAGCCTTCCGTTTTAAAAACAGGAAACCAACTAAATATGCATTCAATGTTCCGGAAATAAATTGGATTCTTGAAAAATGGGCTTAAACTTTTAACGCGTACCTATATTAATACTATAAGGAATTAACGTTTTACGTATCATATGATTATCATTAAATCTTTATCTAAATAATAATTGTATCTTACTTTAATACTACTCTTCGTTAAAGCAGAAAAGTTACACAAACTAAAAATGATAATACTTCTGAAAGAAAACTACTCGGTAAAAAATATGAATTGGTTGAGTAACTCGAGAGAGTATCATTTTAATATGAAAACAATGGATTTGTACGTATGTATATCACATATAGGTGTACTTTTTACGACTTAAATTTCTGTTACATCCGTACGGCTGTACGCATAAAAGCTATATAGTATATAGCTATATATAAAGCTATATAGTGCTAGAGTAGTAGTGCGTAACTTGAGAGTCGCGACCTTTAAGGAGTCGCCAAATTTTATTAAGGCTCGCCAATAATTAAACACCAAATGAAAAAGTTAAATATTATGTATATTATTTTATGTAACTTAAATAAAGGTTAAAACAAAGTTATTTTACATAACATTTATATTATATTTTATATTTTATAAAATTTTAATTTTGTATTTCTTTTTATGTTTTGGATCAATTAAATTAAAAAAATTTAAAATTGCCTAAAATTGAAATTAACGATTTAATTTATATGAATACAATTTGTATGTATATTATGTAAGTTTTTATTATACAATTACAAAATGTTCGTAGGAAGGGGTGCTCCATAGCAAAATTAATTTATTTGAGGGCCGTGGATCAAAAAAGATTGCATGCCGCTGTGCTTTGAGCTTTAAATTAGTTATAATTGATACTCCTTTAAGATTTTTAAGTTCTAAGTAATATAGAGTATGGTAAAATAATAAAATTAAAAATAAAATTATTCATTTAAATGGCAAAACTTGTGTACTACAGACTATATTCTAAATTTTACCTATGCTTAAATTTAATACGAATTAAGAAAAAATAATATTCAGTACCTATAGTATTTATTTTAAACCCTCTTTGGTGGTTTCAATATTTTACATTACCAGTCTTAACCTTCCTAAGTTTATGTAATTTTTTTCATACTGTGCATAATTTCTACCTATTTATATGCAGCACCCTTCAAGTTAAACTTTATTTAAGACTTCGTGGGTCGTAGTAACATTTTAGTAATTTAAACGATCTTATACGCATTTTCAATAGTATGACCTTCATTATAAGAATATTAGGAAAAAGCTATAAAAACCAAATAAATTACGAGATCATCTACTACCCAGTGATCAAACCATTATGGTCTAAGAAATTTATAGTATATTCATTTTAATTTAATATAATATATTTGTGTGTGTGTGATATTTGTTACTAGCTTATAAGGTATTATATAATATTAATGTATTCAGTTACTCTGTAGATACTATCGTTAATTAATTTAACCGGAATATAATATTATTTTATTCATTATGGTACACGCCCTATTTGGATCTTTCATTCTCAGTTTCATTTCATTATGCATATGGTTTCTGTTGACTTCTGTTCAAAGTTTATTGACAGTTGGTGGAAGTTTAAATTTAACTTGTCAACTAAAGTCTTTTTGACAGCTTAATTTTGTTTTGTATAATAGTTTATGGTAGAACTCATTTCTTAACTGGAGTCAATCAATTTTCGATACGTTTGTCATAATTTAATTTTTTTTCTCACGAAATATTGTTGTCATCAATTTATGCATAAACAAATGCATGACTTATGTTCGTTGCATATTCCTTTCCTTCTTAAAAAAAATATTTTATACTGTTAGGAAGTTATGTAAACTTGTAAATTAGTAATAAAACGTAAATTGTATGTACTTATTTTTTATCTACATCATATTATCAACACATCATAAAGAAAAATAAGGGTTAGACTCATAAGCCAAGGGAATATAAAGGGAGGGATGAATAGGATTGATGTATTGGTATTTTAAACACGGAACCTATCTACTTTTACCAAAAGAAGAATAATAGGGATCATCAAATATTACCATAAAGCGTGCTTTAAAAAATATTTTTAATTTTGTTTTATTTGAAATAGTTTCCAACTTTTATCAGTCGTAGTTTTAGCTGATACTTTTTTCAAAACATTAAAAAGCACTGATGTTTTTTGTATTAATAACAAAGTTTATAAGAAAGTAACAATATTGCAGGTTCATATTTTAAATTATTTGAAAGTTCTTCATGACTTTTTAATTTTTTTTGTTATGATAATTGGAAAAAATAACAAAATAGTCAACTATAATGAATATTAGGTATTTACTTTTATTAATATTGTATTAGTTGATTGTTAAGTTGCTAAATTACACTGTAAAGGTTAATCTTGGAAATTATTAACAACCATTATTTTTATGGCATCTAACCCATAATCATAATTATCATAACAATTTAATTAAAAGTATCAATTTGTAAAAGTTAGGCGATCATCGGTGTTATTTGTTTATAGTTTAGAATGAAATGAAAAACAATTACAAATGTGTTTTTTTTTTTAAATCAATATCTGAAACTAGTTAATTACATTCTTAAGTACTTACTTATTACTTACTTTTCTTACTTTACTTTTTTTCTTGCTTTGGAGTTTTCAACTTTCGTAGCTCTATACATGTTCTAAAAGTGCTAAAGTAGTTAATACTGATTGTTGAGTTTTAGTAAGCTTGGGGCGGTGAACATCTTTTTAGTTTACTTGTTTAAATGTCAAAATTAAAATGTTTGAAGTGTTTCACATGCCTAGATGTGCATCAGAAAATATAACTATTTTAGATTCTGAACGGAGTGAAGAATGTATTGATTTTACAATGATGTGTGTTTTTTTTTTTTTTTTCTATTTTTTTTTTATTTTTCTGACGACACCTTTTGGGGCAGTAAAAATGCTTCGATTGCCTTATGTAGCAACTTTTCTGAAAGGAAAGTGAATCTATTTGGTACTTTGGGGGGTCAAAAGTTAAAAATTTCCAATATTTTTTAAATGCGACGGGAAAAACCATAAAAAAATTTGGGAAAAACGGGAGTTTTTACGCAAAACCAGTTTTCGACATAATCAAATTTTTTATTTTGCTATAACTCAAAAACTAATCGATGTAAATACTTGAAATTTTCACCAAATGTTAAGATTAGCGTTCTCTATACACCATTAAATTTTCAAAGTATTTTGACTTTTGTTAAGCTATTTATAGACAATTGAAATTTTCAATTTTTTTAAGTATTTTTTTTTTAAATAACGATAAAATTTTTTTGGCTGCCTAGAAAATCTTGAAAATTTAATACAAGGTTTCTAATAAGTTGTTCCTTAACTGATAAAAAAAAATCTAAAATCGTAAGTATAAAACGCAACAAAACAAATCGTAACATAAAATTTTTTCTGTTCATACTTAAGGTTCAAAATTTTAACACGAGGTTATCTATAAGCTACTCTTCAAAAATCTTTAAAAAATTTCTACCGGAATTAGAGGAAAAAATTTTATGACTGTTTGAAATTTAAATATTTACGAAATTGCATAAAATAGCGATTTATTCTCAAAACGATTTTAAAATATTTTTTATAATTCAAAAAGTATAAGTCGCAGATTTTTGAAATTTCTACCAGTTGTTACGATTGTTATTTCCTTTATGTCATATTTTTTTCAAAATATTATATTGATTTTTAAGCCACTTATAGGCATTTAAAATATTCGATTTTTTTACATTTTTTTTTTTATAATCGGTGATAAAAAAAATTGGCTCATACAAAATACTTGAAAATTTAATAGAAGATTCCACAGAAGTAGTTCTTAATGTCATTCAAAATTTTTAAAATCCATAGGCACAATTTTTTTTTATAAGCGTTTGAACAGCGAATATTGACAAAAAATTACATGTAAAATATAATATAATGTATAATATTCTAGACTGACAAAGATATCGGTTTTTTTTTAAAATGCTCTTACTCAAAAATAAAAAACCACAACAACTTGAAATTTTCACCAAATCTTTATATTGACGTTTTCTATACATGGTTAAGTTTTCAAAGTATTTTGACATATTTTGACTTATTTATAGACAATTTAAATTTTCAATTTTTCTAAATTTTTCGTTTTTAAACATCTATAAAATTTAATTGGCAGACCGAAAACTCTTGAAAATTTAATACAAGGTTTATAATAAGTTAAGCTTATCGTAACTAAAAAATATCGGTGATCGGTTTACTCAAATTTTTTTTATATACCCTTAAAGCTCAAATTTGTATAAAATGTGTAAAAATCACGATAATTTGCAAGTTATTTTGTAGATAAAAATTCATAGAATTTTTTCTGTTCATACTTAAGGTTCAAAATTTTAACACTAGGTTATCTATAAGTTACTCTACAAAAATCTTTAAAAAAATTTCTTCCGGACTTAGAGGAAAAAATGTTATGACTCTTTGAAATTTAAATATTTACGAAATCGCATAAAATAGCGATTTATTCTCGAACGATTTTTAATATTTGTTATAATTCAAAAATTATAAGTCGCAGATTTTTGAAATTTCTACCAGCTGTTAGGATTGGTATTTCTTTTATGTAATATTTTTTTCAAAATATTATATTGATTTTTAAGCCACTTATAGGCATTTAAAATATTCGATTTTTTTACATTTTATTTTTATAATCGGTGATAAAAAAAATTTGGCTCCTACAAAATACTTGAAAATTTAATAGAAGATTCCACAGAAGTAGTTCTTAAAGTCATTCAAAAATTATTAAAATCCATAGGCACAATTTTTTTTTATAAGCGTTTGAACAGCGAATATTGACATAAAATTACATGTAAAATATAATATAATGTATAATATTCTAGACTGACAAATGATATCGGTTTTTTTAAAATGCCCTAACTCAAAAACGAAAAACCGCAACAACTTGAAATTATCATTAAATCTTTATATTGACGTTTTCTATACATGGTTAAAATTTCAAAGTATTTTGACATATTTTGACTTATTTATAGACAATTTAAATTTTCGGTTTTTCTAAATTTTTCGTTTAAAAATAAAATATACTTATATAATATTTATAAATAACATTGTATTATATTCTAAACTAACATATCATCTCCGTTCAGAATCGTTTTTCGTATACAATGATACCTATCATTGAATTCAAATTTAACAAATCCATTATAATGACCTATCCTATGAAGAGTCGCAATCCACCCCCAAGTGTACAGCAGAGCGAGGCCCATCCGGTTTTTTTATTTTTTGAGTAATTGAAATTCAGCAAATTTGCCTCATGAGTTTGCCACCCTTGTCCTATACTTATATATACTTTGATATTTACTGTTGGTACTCCCATTACCATTCAATAATTATGCTGTTTACAATATGTCAAGCAAGAATTAGACTATCAATCATATTTACATGCTTATTTATTTATTTATTTTTCTATAACTCTATTAGACGATGTAATTCTATCAAATATATCTCTTTTTAATATTTTTTTAATGCTTCAACTTTTTATAGTTTTATCACGATAATAACTTTGATAGTTAAGTATGTAATAAATATCATTAAGAATTAAGAATGTCTTTCAAATGAATACTTTTTGTTTTAAAAATTCTTTATTTGAAGAAAATATTTTTTTATATTTTTTATTAGTAATATGTTAGTAAATTTTCTGGAATAAATATATACCAATTATCCATAACCATGTATAATTTGTTCAAATACATTTTAAGTATTTGTATTTGATACTAAAGAATTTATTTATTTTGTGTTACATCTGTACAGTGTATATTATTTTATTTTATATATATATATATATATATACAATACAATACAATATATATATATATATATTTGAATAAAATAGTTTAAACTTAGAAAATAAATTATTTTCTCTCTTATCAAATATTTTAAGGGCGTGTTTAGTAAGTAATTAATTTTATTTCCGTTGGTCGTATTAATATTAGATTCTGAACGGAGTGATGGAATCTATTGGTTTTACAATGATGTGTGTTTTTTTTTTTTTATTTTTTTAATTTTTTTTTTTTTCTATTTTTTTTTTATTTTTCTGACGACACCTTTTTTGACAGTATAAATGCTTCGATTTGCTTATGTAGCAACTGTTCTGAAAGGAAAGTGAATCTAGTTGGTACTTTGGGGGGTCAAAAGTAAAAAAAATTCAATATTTTTTAAATGTGACGGGAAAAACCCTAAAAATATAAGGGAAAAACGGAAGTTTTTACGCAAAACCAGTTTTTGACATAATCAAATTTTTTATTTTGCTATAACTCAAAAACTAAACGATGTAAATACTTGAAATTTTCACCAAATGTTAAGATTAGCGTTCTCTATACACCATTAAATTTTCAAAGTATTTTGACTTTTGTTAAGCTATTTATAGACAATTGAAATTTTCAATTTTTTTAAGTATTTTTTTTTTAAATAACGATAAAATTTTTTTGGCTGCCTAGAAAATCTTGAAAATTTAATACAAGGTTTCTTATAAGTTGTTCCTTAACTGATAAAAAAAAATCTAAAATCGTAAGTATAAAACACAACAAAACAAATCGTAACATAAAATTTTTTCTGTTCATACTTAAGGTTCAAAATTTTAACACTAGGTTATCTATGAGCTACTCTTCAAAAATCTTTAAAAAAATTTCTACCGGAATTAGAGGAAAAAATTTTATGACTGTTTGAAATTTAAATATTTACGAAATCGCATAAAATAGCGATTTATTCTCAAACGATTTTAAATATTTTTTATAATTCAAAAAGTATAAGTCGCAGATTTTTGAAATTTCTACCAGTTGTTACGATTGTTATTTCCTTTATGTCATATTTTTTTCAAAATATTATATTGATTTTTAAGCCACTTATAGGCATTTAAAATATTCGATTTTTTTACATTTTTTTTTTACAATCGGTGATAAAAAAAAATTGGCTCGTACAAAATACTTGAAAATTTAATAGAAGATTCCACAGAAGTAGTTCTTAATGTCATTCAAAAATTATTAAAATCCATAGGCACAATTTTTTTTTATAAGCGTTTGAACAGCGAATATTGACAAAAAATTACATGTAAAATATAATATAATGTATAATATTCTAGACTGACAAAGATATCGGTTTTTTTTTAAAATGCTCTTACTCAAAAATAAAAAACCACAACAACTTGAAATTTTCACCAAATCTTTATATTGACGTTTTCTATACATGGTTAAGTTTTCAAAGTATTTTGACATATTTTGACTTATTTATAGACAATTTAAATTTTCAATTTTTCTAAATTTTTCGTTTTTAAACATCTATAAAATTTAATTGGCAGACCGAAAACTCTTGAAAATTTAATACAAGGTTTATAATAAGTTAAGCTTATCGTAACTAAAAAATATCGGTGATCGGTTTACTCAAATTTTTTTTATATACCCTTAAAGCTCAAATTTGTATAAAATGTGTAAAAATCACGATAATTTGCAAGTTATTTTGTAGATAAAAATTCATAGAATTTTTTCTGTTCATACTTAAGGTTCAAAATTTTAACACTAGGTTATCTATAAGTTACTCTACAAAAATCTTTAAAAAAATTTCTTCCGGACTTAGAGGAAAAAATGTTATGACTCTTTGAAATTTAAATATTTACGAAATCGCATAAAATAGCGATTTATTCTCGAACGATTTTTAATATTTGTTATAATTCAAAAATTATAAGTCGCAGATTTTTGAAATTTCTACCAGCTGTTAGGATTGGTATTTCTTTTATGTAATATTTTTTTCAAAATATTATATTGATTTTTAAGCCACTTATAGGCATTTAAAATATTCGATTTTTTTACATTTTATTTTTATAATCGGTGATAAAAAAAATTTGGCTCCTACAAAATACTTGAAAATTTAATAGAAGATTCCACAGAAGTAGTTCTTAAAGTCATTCAAAAATTATTAAAATCCATAGGCACAATTTTTTTTTATAAGCGTTTGAACAGCGAATATTGACATAAAATTACATGTAAAATATAATATAATGTATAATATTCTAGACTGACAAATGATATCGGTTTTTTTAAAATGCCCTAACTCAAAAACGAAAAACCGCAACAACTTGAAATTATCATTAAATCTTTATATTGACGTTTTCTATACATGGTTAAAATTTCAAAGTATTTTGACATATTTTGACTTATTTATAGACAATTTAAATTTTCGGTTTTTCTAAATTTTTCGTTTAAAAATAAAATATACTTATATAATATTTATAAATAACATTGTATTATATTCTAAACTAACATATCATCTCCGTTCAGAATCGTTTTTCGTATACAATGATACCTATCATTGAATTCAAATTTAACAAATCCATTATAATGACCTATCCTATGAAGAGTCGCAATCCACCCCCAAGTGTACAGCAGAGCGAGGCCCATCCGGTTTTTTTATTTTTTGAGTAATTGAAATTCAGCAAATTTGCCTCATGAGTTTGCCACCCTTGTCCTATACTTATATATACTTTGATATTTACTGTTGGTACTCCCATTACCATTCAATAATTATGCTGTTTACAATATGTCAAGCAAGAATTAGACTATCAATCATATTTACATGCTTATTTATTTATTTATTTTTCTATAACTCTATTAGACGATGTAATTCTATCAAATATATCTCTTTTTAATATTTTTTTAATGCTTCAACTTTTTATAGTTTTATCACGATAATAACTTTGATAGTTAAGTATGTAATAAATATCATTAAGAATTAAGAATGTCTTTCAAATGAATACTTTTTGTTTTAAAAATTCTTTATTTGAAGAAAATATTTTTTTATATTTTTTATTAGTAATATGTTAGTAAATTTTCTGGAATAAATATATACCAATTATCCATAACCATGTATAATTTGTTCAAATACATTTTAAGTATTTGTATTTGATACTAAAGAATTTATTTATTTTGTGTTACATCTGTACAGTGTATATTATTTTATTTTATATATATATATATATATATACAATACAATACAATATATATATATATATTTGAATAAAATAGTTTAAACTTAGAAAATAAATTATTTTCTCTCTTATCAAATATTTTAAGGGCGTGTTTAGTAAGTAATTAATTTTATTTCCGTTGGTCGTATTAATATTAGATTCTGAACGGAGTGATGGAATCTATTGGTTTTACAATGATGTGTGTTTTTTTTTTTTTATTTTTTTAATTTTTTTTTTTTTCTATTTTTTTTTTATTTTTCTGACGACACCTTTTTTGACAGTATAAATGCTTCGATTTGCTTATGTAGCAACTGTTCTGAAAGGAAAGTGAATCTAGTTGGTACTTTGGGGGGTCAAAAGTAAAAAAAATTCAATATTTTTTAAATGTGACGGGAAAAACCCTAAAAATATAAGGGAAAAACGGAAGTTTTTACGCAAAACCAGTTTTTGACATAATCAAATTTTTTATTTTGCTATAACTCAAAAACTAAACGATGTAAATACTTGAAATTTTCACCAAATGTTAAGATTAGCGTTCTCTATACACCATTAAATTTTCAAAGTATTTTGACTTTTGTTAAGCTATTTATAGACAATTGAAATTTTCAATTTTTTTAAGTATTTTTTTTTTAAATAACGATAAAATTTTTTTGGCTGCCTAGAAAATCTTGAAAATTTAATACAAGGTTTCTTATAAGTTGTTCCTTAACTGATAAAAAAAAATCTAAAATCGTAAGTATAAAACACAACAAAACAAATCGTAACATAAAATTTTTTCTGTTCATACTTAAGGTTCAAAATTTTAACACTAGGTTATCTATGAGCTACTCTTCAAAAATCTTTAAAAAAATTTCTACCGGAATTAGAGGAAAAAATTTTATGACTGTTTGAAATTTAAATATTTACGAAATCGCATAAAATAGCGATTTATTCTCAAACGATTTTAAATATTTTTTATAATTCAAAAAGTATAAGTCGCAGATTTTTGAAATTTCTACCAGTTGTTACGATTGTTATTTCCTTTATGTCATATTTTTTTCAAAATATTATATTGATTTTTAAGCCACTTATAGGCATTTAAAATATTCGATTTTTTTACATTTTTTTTTTACAATCGGTGATAAAAAAAAATTGGCTCGTACAAAATACTTGAAAATTTAATAGAAGATTCCACAGAAGTAGTTCTTAATGTCATTCAAAAATTATTAAAATCCATAGGCACAATTTTTTTTTATAAGCGTTTGAACAGCGAATATTGACAAAAAATTACATGTAAAATATAATATAATGTATAATATTCTAGACTGACAAAGATATCGGTTTTTTTTTAAAATGCTCTTACTCAAAAATAAAAAACCACAACAACTTGAAATTTTCACCAAATCTTTATATTGACGTTTTCTATACATGGTTAAGTTTTCAAAGTATTTTGACATATTTTGACTTATTTATAGACAATTTAAATTTTCAATTTTTCTAAATTTTTCGTTTTTAAACATCTATAAAATTTAATTGGCAGACCGAAAACTCTTGAAAATTTAATACAAGGTTTATAATAAGTTAAGCTTATCGTAACTAAAAAATATCGGTGATCGGTTTACTCAAATTTTTTTTATATACCCTTAAAGCTCAAATTTGTATAAAATGTGTAAAAATCACGATAATTTGCAAGTTATTTTGTAGATAAAAATTCATAGAATTTTTTCTGTTCATACTTAAGGTTCAAAATTTTAACACTAGGTTATCTATAAGTTACTCTACAAAAATCTTTAAAAAAATTTCTTCCGGACTTAGAGGAAAAAATGTTATGACTCTTTGAAATTTAAATATTTACGAAATCGCATAAAATAGCGATTTATTCTCGAACGATTTTTAATATTTGTTATAATTCAAAAATTATAAGTCGCAGATTTTTGAAATTTCTACCAGCTGTTAGGATTGGTATTTCTTTTATGTAATATTTTTTTCAAAATATTATATTGATTTTTAAGCCACTTATAGGCATTTAAAATATTCGATTTTTTTACATTTTATTTTTATAATCGGTGATAAAAAAAATTTGGCTCCTACAAAATACTTGAAAATTTAATAGAAGATTCCACAGAAGTAGTTCTTAAAGTCATTCAAAAATTATTAAAATCCATAGGCACAATTTTTTTTTATAAGCGTTTGAACAGCGAATATTGACATAAAATTACATGTAAAATATAATATAATGTATAATATTCTAGACTGACAAATGATATCGGTTTTTTTAAAATGCCCTAACTCAAAAACGAAAAACCGCAACAACTTGAAATTATCATTAAATCTTTATATTGACGTTTTCTATACATGGTTAAAATTTCAAAGTATTTTGACATATTTTGACTTATTTATAGACAATTTAAATTTTCGGTTTTTCTAAATTTTTCGTTTAAAAATAAAATATACTTATATAATATTTATAAATAACATTGTATTATATTCTAAACTAACATATCATCTCCGTTCAGAATCGTTTTTCGTATACAATGATACCTATCATTGAATTCAAATTTAACAAATCCATTATAATGACCTATCCTATGAAGAGTCGCAATCCACCCCCAAGTGTACAGCAGAGCGAGGCCCATCCGGTTTTTTTATTTTTTGAGTAATTGAAATTCAGCAAATTTGCCTCATGAGTTTGCCACCCTTGTCCTATACTTATATATACTTTGATATTTACTGTTGGTACTCCCATTACCATTCAATAATTATGCTGTTTACAATATGTCAAGCAAGAATTAGACTATCAATCATATTTACATGCTTATTTATTTATTTATTTTTCTATAACTCTATTAGACGATGTAATTCTATCAAATATATCTCTTTTAATATTTTTTTAATGCTTCAACTTTTTATAGTTTTATCACGATAATAACTTTGATAGTTAAGTATGTAATAAATATCATTAAGAATTAAGAATGTCTTTCAAATGAATACTTTTTGTTTTAAAAATTCTTTATTTGAAGAAAATATTTTTTTATATTTTTTATTAGTAATATGTTAGTAAATTTTCTGGAATAAATATATACCAATTATCCATAACCATGTATAATTTGTTCAAATACATTTTAAGTATTTGTATTTGATACTAAAGAATTTATTTATTTTGTGTTACATCTGTACAGTGTATTATTATTTTATTTTATATATATATATATATATATACAATACAATACAATATATATATATATATTTGAATAAAATAGTTTAAACTTAGAAAATAAATTATTTTCTCTCTTATCAAATATTTTAAGGGCGTGTTTAGTAAGTAATTAATTTTATTTCCGTTGGTCGTATTAATATTAGATTCTGAACGGAGTGATGGAATCTATTGGTTTTACAATGATGTGTGTTTTTTTTTTTTTATTTTTTTAATTTTTTTTTTTTCTATTTTTTTTTATTTTTCTGACGACACCTTTTTTGACAGTATAAATGCTTCGATTTGCTTATGTAGCAACTGTTCTGAAAGGAAAGTGAATCTAGTTGGTACTTTGGGGGGTCAAAAGTAAAAAAAATTCAATATTTTTTAAATGTGACGGGAAAAACCCTAAAAATATAAGGGAAAAACGGAAGTTTTTACGCAAAACCAGTTTTTGACATAATCAAATTTTTTATTTTGCTATAACTCAAAAACTAAACGATGTAAATACTTGAAATTTTCACCAAATGTTAAGATTAGCGTTCTCTATACACCATTAAATTTTCAAAGTATTTTGACTTTTGTTAAGCTATTTATAGACAATTGAAATTTTCAATTTTTTTAAGTATTTTTTTTTTAAATAACGATAAAATTTTTTTGGCTGCCTAGAAAATCTTGAAAATTTAATACAAGGTTTCTTATAAGTTGTTCCTTAACTGATAAAAAAAAATCTAAAATCGTAAGTATAAAACACAACAAAACAAATCGTAACATAAAATTTTTTTCTGTTCATACTTAAGGTTCAAAATTTTAACACTAGGTTATCTATGAGCTACTCTTCAAAAATCTTTAAAAAAATTTCTACCGGAATTAGAGGAAAAAATTTTATGACTGTTTGAAATTTAAATATTTACGAAATCGCATAAAATAGCGATTTATTCTCAAACGATTTTAAATATTTTTATAATTCAAAAAGTATAAGTCGCAGATTTTTGAAATTTCTACCAGTTGTTACGATTGTTATTTCCTTTATGTCATATTTTTTTCAAAATATTATATTGATTTTTAAGCCACTTATAGGCATTTAAAATATTCGATTTTTTTACATTTTTTTTTTACAATCGGTGATAAAAAAAATTGGCTCATACAAAATACTTGAAAATTTAATAGAAGATTCCACAGAAGTAGTTCTTAATGTCATTCAAAATTTTTAAAATCCATAGGCACAATTTTTTTTTATAAGCGTTTGAACAGCGAATATTGACAAAAAATTACATGTAAAATATAATATAATGTATAATATTCTAGACTGACAAAGATATCGGTTTTTTTTTAAAATGCTCTTACTCAAAAATAAAAAACCACAACAACTTGAAATTTTCACCAAATCTTTATATTGACGTTTTCTATACATGGTTAAGTTTTCAAAGTATTTTGACATATTTTGACTTATTTATAGACAATTTAAATTTTCAATTTTTCTAAATTTTTCGTTTTTAAACATCTATAAAATTTAATTGGCAGACCGAAAACTCTTGAAAATTTAATACAAGGTTTATAATAAGTTAAGCTTATCGTAACTAAAAAATATCGGTGATCGGTTTACTCAAATTTTTTTTATATACCCTTAAAGCTCAAATTTGTATAAAATGTGTAAAAATCACGATAATTTGCAAGTTATTTTGTAGATAAAAATTCATAGAATTTTTTCTGTTCATACTTAAGGTTCAAAATTTTAACACTAGGTTATCTATAAGTTACTCTACAAAAATCTTTAAAAAAATTTCTTCCGGACTTAGAGGAAAAAATGTTATGACTCTTTGAAATTTAAATATTTACGAAATTGCATAAAATAACGATTTATTCTCGAACGATTTTTAATATTTGTTATAATTCAAAAATTATAAGTCGCAGATTTTTGAAATTTCTACCAGCTGTTAAGATTGGTATTTCTTTTATGTAATATTTTTTTCAAAATATTATATTGATTTTTAAGCCACTTATAGGCATTTGAAATATTCGATTTTTTTACATTTTATTTTTATAATCGGTGAAAAAAAAAATTTGGCTCGTACAAAATACTTGAAAATTTAATAGAAGATTCCACAGAAGTAGTTCTTAAAGTCATTCAAAAATTATTAAAATCCATAGGCACAATTTTTTTTTATAAGCGTTTGAACAGCGAATATTGACAAAAAATTACATGTAAAATATAATATACTGTATAATATTCTAGACTGACAAAGATATCGGTTTTTTTTAAAATGCCCTAACTCAAAAACGAAAAACTGCAACAACTTGAAATTATCATTAAATCTTTATATTGACGTTTTCTATACATGGTTAAAATTTCAAAGTATTTTGACATATTTTGACTTATTTATAGACAATTTAAATTTTCGGTTTTTCTAAATTTTTCGTTTAAAAATAAAATATACTTATATAATATTTATAAATAACATTGTATTATATTCTAGACTAACATATGAACTCCGTTCAGAATCGTTATTCGTATACAATGATATCTATCATTGCATTCAAATTTAACAAATCCATTATAATAATGACCTATCCTATAAGCGAGGTGCACTCCACCCTAACTGTACAGCAGAGCGAGGCCCATCCGGTTTTTTTGTTTGTGTTTCAAATAGCTTTTCCGTAAAATGAAAAAATTTAGGTTTGATAAAGATAGTTGTATTTCATAGGTACATTTCATAATAATATTATTGTATTATTGATATATACTTACAATAATTTGTTAAACATCTAATTACATAGTTTTTAATAAGTTTATAATAAGACAATAACAATTATAATAATAGTTATATTAATAATTAATAATAGTAACTTTTATGGTTGTAAATAATATTAATATGATGTTATATTAATATAAAGTTTTTTTCAAGAATATTCAAATAAATAATCTTAGAAAGATAATCTTAGCTTCACATAATAATGAAAATAATATGATTATCAATCAGTTATTCTTCGTTGTATAATATATAATGTATATATTGTATATATTTACACAATGTGTATACTGTATTATAAGAAATATTTAACTATTTTTCTGTGTATTGGTTTAAAATATTATAAATGAAAAAACACCAACCTCTTTTATTTCTCTTGGATAGTATTAAGTACTTGAACTTATATTGAAATATTTAATCGAATGTAAATATTTCGTTAAAAACGATTTATCCCTTCAAAATAATCAACTTATTACGTAGTTATATTATATTATGCATATGAATATAGTAACTACTAATAATAATTTAGTTTTGAGTTTAATTTAGTTACTAGTTTCATGATGGTTATAATTGTATCCTTTTTTCATATTCACGAAGGCCTAACTAATGCTGTTCTATATTAATTTTATTGTTTTTTTTTATTTTTATTTTTTTAATTTTTTGTTTAGGCGCAGCACAAGAAGATAACACAGCGAAACTAAGACCGAATGCAAAACATTACGACTGTCCGGATTGTTCGGAAGTATTGTATTTGACTCCTACCGAAATTTTAAAACATAAAAAATCACATTTATAATAGAATTAATTGATTTAACATTAATACTAGGTATCAATAAACATTATTCACGCTGAATCGTCAATTTGTATTTTACGTCGTTATTTTTTTTTATTATCCTTGAAACGTATACCGAGATATTATTTTTAATGCAATGTAAAAGTTTAATAGCAGAAGTCGCATTTTTAATTAAATTAAAAATATTGCTGTACGTTCCGAAGCGTGAAATATCGAGTGTGTATGAATACCGGTAAAACGATACTATGAAAATGAGCCAAGAACCTGTTCGATATACAATCAATGAACAGTTGAAAGGGTTTTGTAAAAACGTTTCGTAAGCGGCCACTTTGTGAACGTGACTGAAAAGTGCGCGTTAAACGGATAAGTAGATACACATCGACAAGGATCACGGACTGTCGGATGGTTAAGCGTGGGCGTCAGAAGAAAAGGTGTAATAGGCTGTGCGTTGCAGAACCGGTCTCTTTTACCCTATTACAACACCAATTCTAAATCCTATCCTTAGTTGTAAACAAAAATAAGCTTACCGCTTTAGGTTTCCCTTTCGTCCATTGTTGACCGTAAGTAATATTTTACAATTGCCAGATGATTGAACTGTTGTTAAGTTTACAATACACGAAACTATACTTATGTTTCACGTCAGTCGTTATTGAGGATTGAATGTAAAAAAAAAGAAAGTAAAATGTATCCGTAAAAACCATGAATTTTTATATATATTAAAATTCATAGTTTTTACGGATCATTTTACTATTATATTAATTATACTACTTTAAAGTATTATTACTTATACTCTTAACTATTAGTAAAAAATAAATATAAAGCAAAAAATAAAAACAAAAATAAATATTAATAAACTAAATTTATTATTATCAGAAAATTAGTAATACTTTAATATTAGTCTTAAATTAAAAGTATATCGGGAACCTAAGTATTTAGTAAAATATAATATAATATAACTATAGGCACATAAACGGTGTAAATAATATTTACACCGTTTATAGACCTATAAGAAATGTAAATAATAAATGATTGTCGAAAACCAGACCCAGAAAAACTAAAATATTGATTCGTAAACTGATACGTGTCGAAAATAATATCCAATAAAGACGACAAAAATCAAAACAAGAATTTTGAAACGAAATTAAATGTGCGACGTCCACGACTAGTGGCGTAGTTACGGTGGGTGGGGTGGGGGCGAAAGGATTTTCATCCCCTCTTCCTTAAAAAAAAAAAATAAATATATTTTCATGATATCTATACAAAAGCATCTGTTCCAGCTCAGGAGTTGTGTTTTTCTATATCATTACCACGAATTGCACGTAAACAAAAAAAAAAAAAAAAATACAGAGATAACTATTCAGTGAATACACCTGAAGAATATTTTGAAATAACAATATTCATACATTGTTAAGACTTGTTTATTAACGACAACGAATTTAGATTTGATGAACATCGGAAAATATTAAAAGGATTTCAAAATTTATTTACAAAAACGTCAGAAATGTCAACACTTGAAAGAGATGAATTTATTAGTTCGATAGATTTTCATAATGATGATTTGGCAGATAACCATAAATATATGTTGATATCTGAGTTAAAATTTTGGCAACGTAAAATACTTGCACTAGATATTCAACCTAAAAATGCTATGGATGTTTTAATTATCTGAAATAATATTTTTTCAAATATCTCTTCTTCTTTTGCCTCGCCTTCCTCCCAACTATTTGGGGTCGGCCACCCTTGTCCTACACCTCCACTTTACTCGGTCAATCACATATTTTTTCAAATATACATATACAAATTACTACAAATGTTAGCAACACTGCCTGTTTCAACAGTTTCATTTGAAACGTATTTTTCATCATCGAAGGGAAGTAAAATGTACTTAAGGAATACAATGTCAGAGGTATTCTTAAAATATTAAGGTATTGTGTATTTAATTAAATAAAAATACGAATGACATTTTAAGTTTGTAGAAATGTTGAAATGGATTGGTAATGCTGTCCATTCATCGTTCAATATCAGTGTATATGCAGGAAGTTTTAGACGAACTATCTACTAACAAATGTCAAGAGGATTTTATTATATGAAATAACATAAACTTAATTAGTTACTAATAACTTGTATAATAAATATACTTTAAACTTCCCTTCCTCCAGAAAAAAATCGTAGCTACAACACTCAGGGCCGTCCTGATGATTTGCGGGCCTCGGGAAAGAGTACAATAATTGTACGGAATCATCAGACGAACCAATTGTTTACCATCGGATTCTTGTCCACCGCCAAAACCGTTGAATTTCGAATCGTTCTGCAGCGATTTCCGTGTAATGCACAGCCGTGTTTACTATTAATCGAGAATTTCAATCGATTTTCACTTAAAAGTTTTATTCCGAAGCTATTATTTATTTATTACCCTATATCTCGTTGGTTGTTCGATAATTCGTTTCATCGCTTATTTTCTACCCGCGGAGCATATATGTATCTTATCTAATCATTAATCTTGCACACTGTCTTCAACGTTTTAGTCTGTGTCGTGTTCAGAAGATACGGTGCAGAAGTATTTGTTTAATTTTCACCATTTTCTCCGTGCAACGAGATAACTCATAAAGCATATATTATTATTGTATTCAATTGAAAACGATAAAATTGATTAATAATGGATTATTACGTTGGGACGTGTTAATGAAAAGTGTACTTAGGGTGTATATGCCCTACAGATCGAAAACATTACGGAATACCTACATGCGATCGCATAACCATGATCTAATCCGCAAATCTATTAATAAAATAATCGTTTCCGTACGATTATTCCGTACGCAAAAACTATAATGCGCCGAATAAAGCATTCGGTGTGTGTGTTCATGGTAAAGACTCTTTTTTTTGTTCGGTTTTAAAGAGTATCTATGATCAGTGGTGGATTTAGGGGGGGGGGGGTGCTTGGGAGCTGAAGCACCCACCGTTTTGCGTATTTTTATTAGAAATTATTAATAATTCCCCGAGTGGCAAATTTTTGGACATGATATTATGTAATAAAGCACCCACTATAAAAAAATCCTAGATCCGCCACTGTCTATGATGTAATATTTTTATTTTTTCGAGACCTTATACTTTTCAATATTTGCTTATAGCTTCACACAATTTTACAAATGTCAACATAGTGAAATAATGAATCAATTTCTTCAGCGAAAATATAAGGTTGCTACTGATTAATTTTTACTTTTGAATTTCGGGTGTATCTCGTTCTCTTACGAAATTGCTACTTAATCGGTCAACTTGGATAGGTCGGAGAGAATTTTTATTTTTATTTTTCATACGAAATGTTAACATTGAAGTTGGAATTATTGTCAAATTATATACTTGAAATTTCCAACCAATCGATTGTTTTCATAGTGTAACATAATCCACCTAAGTTTTTACGCAAATGTTATACGATCAATTATTGCGAATTCGTTAGGCTAGCGTTTATTCTTCAATCGTGATTTCATTACAATTCGAATGCGGACAGCTCATCCAAACAAATCTACCTTGGACGCAACGAAAAGCCCTCTTTCCACTGTTTCCTTCGTGAATTTGTGATTAATTCTTTCAACAGTGTTTTTAAAAATGTTTACGTGACGCGATGGGAACAGAAGGAACGCCATGATGATGATATCGTTTTCTCAGCAGATCTGTCATCGCGTCTCTCTCGTCCGAGGAATTAAAACGTTATTACAATGATGCCAAATCGATTGACGGTGAAGGATTCCAAACAGTTGCAACTGGGTATGCTTGTATTAATAAACGGGAAAAATATCGAACATAAATTTAAATAATACGAGAATATCTATACGGAGTCGCATAATATTAGAGTAACAGAACGCGCATCATATAATGTGTACCGCAAAGTGCTGCGTAGCGTTCATATTTGTTATAACGTTGTATAATTTATGTATGATATACAGCATTTACAAACAACGACGGGGGCCTGATAAATCAATTTTCCACCTCCGTTTATCGTACGACTGCGTTCTATTGTCGACATCCTTGAACTCACGATTGAAATAATACAACGCGATAGGTACGATACGATTCGATTAAACACATCGTGTGCCAATGCGTTGTGCAACGCGATTAATAAAAAACAAAAACGTCACGACGAAAGCTACGCGCACACTACCACCTTTGCGTTCAACAGCGAATCCAAATTTCTACAGACGCGGATCTGACGGTGATCACTTAAACTTTTGTCCGTTCTCTCTTGTACGATTACACCGTGCGTCTGTTCAAGTATCGATTTATGGAAAACGTACGTTTAGGTACTACACCCGTTTACACGAGATAAAGGTATACCAGCCTACCGACCAAAACCAGTCGTCGTTGCACACGCCTTACCACATTTTTTTAAAGTTCCATATTGGTTGAACAGCCGACACGAACCGTTAACCAATATCGTGATTACGGGGGGGGGGGGGGGGGGGGGGGGGCTACTTGCACGCTTTTCATACGAATTTTAAAATTTGTACGATTCCAAAAGCACTGGTGCAAATGTTTACTGTGTTGTATCAACGATTTCGGAAAAATTAATTGAATAGTTATGTGCGTAAGCGAAAATTGGGTTTCCGTTTGGAAAACAAGTCATTATCGTCACATGGTGGGTACTCTTAATTAATTCCATATGTATACTGCGTATCGTACCACAAAGTACTTACCAACACATACGTTTTCCACGTATAGGAATTCGAAAAACAATGCCTAGCTTAAGCGTACAAATTGGATGAGCACGATTAGAATATTCGCCCCAACCCTGTACATTTCGAGGAACGTGCAGTTTGACGGACCGGAAAATCTAAATAATTTCGTGATAATGAAATATTCCGTTTGATATTTTCCGGCACCCCTTCCCCACTCCCGTGGATAGGTCTTTCCTTGAATCGTGACTACGGTATCGCGTTAAAGCGTAATGTTCCGATGTTGAAACACATCCGACGCGATTTCGATCGCCCCCTAACCCCTCAGCACTCGTTTAAACATTATGACAATTAATCGAACAGTAAAGACTACGTTCCACCGTATCGCTCGCGTTGTGCCAGCACATTATTAACATTATGCTGTACCATTTCGTGTCGTGTCGCGCGTCGGTGTGTAAACCGTTGGTTATCAGATATGCGCCTGTACGGCATTTTGATCGCAACCGACGGGTCTCGCGATGAATGTACGGTAGCTCCTTCCCCGTATATTTTTCGTCTGTTATTCGCGTCATTTTATTCAACAATCTTTTTCTCAGTACGGATAGTTACCGTACTCGTAGGGTTGTTCTATCGCGTTTATCGAACGTACCGTGCGGATCACACTAAATATGTTCCGCACTTCATTGCACTTGTTTGGACCTAACAATTATGTACTCAAGAAACCGCTTGTAACGAAAAATCGTATTTGATGATTTTCAATTGAAGGCTATAGAAAAAAATCCTTTGTTGCACGTGATAATTTTTATCTATCGGTTATAATGACCTCTGTATAATGACTGAACAGTGAAATCTCAAAAAATATTTTACTTTTAACGACCGATTCACGTTAATCAAAGGTAATGAAACAGCCGATAGTACAAATTGTATTCATCGTTGTTTTATAATTATCACGATGGATTAAATGGTTCTGAATAACGTTGAGTTCAGAAATAATTTTTAAATGGTAGAAAAATTATAGTATACGACTTTTATACAAGCTAAGATTACAGAGTGAACACAATATAAATTTAATTTTAAAATACATATTTTTATTGATTTTAATATTCAAACAGTACATGTAATGGGTAATACCGTATCGGCTGCAACTAAAATGTTAAATAAGTGCGTATCGGCTTTGGGTATATGTCTTTGCCGTTGTTCAATATGATCGATATTAAGTCATCTTATTACATCCCATTACGATAATGAATTGTAATAGCCAGATTATTTGTAATAATAATTAATAAATAAATTTGTAATAACCGTGATATCGCATATTTTCAGTTATGTAAACATTACCTCCTATTAATTCTCGTTTGATTGCGAAGTGTAGTGCCTGAAAGCGTTTTTATGTTTATTTTTCTTTTATTTTATTATTTTATCATGAGTAGTAACGCTAATAAACAATGACTCGTGATTGAAAAATAAAAAATCGGATTTTACAAAGATTTGTCAGAAGACATTGAGTAGTGGAAGTGGATGAAACGTTGTTGTATAGCTTTTGTTGAACTAATGAAAGAAGTAACAGTGGAACAAAATCTTGATCACAACCATGGTACTGCTATAGCAATTTCTACTTTAACATTTTCATTTTCATGAACATTTTGAAGTAAATACAAGCTGTCACGTAAATAAAGCTCCACGGCAAGATTACTAGGAAAAATCTAAAAATCAGCGAAATATTTATAATGTTTTTCAGCAATGTATTGATCAATTTAAACAAGTAAAAATTACCAGAGCGGAGTAAGTAAAAAATGTTTCAAGTATTAACTACAAGTTTTGTAGTGTGTATTCGATTAAATTTATTTAGATTTATTTTATTTGTTTACTAGCTGACCCGGCTATTTTCGCACCGCTCAACAGTCATTGAATGTGGTGATATCTTTTAGCTAGACTTAATTTATGAATTATATATATATAAAGAAAAAAAGATAAAAGATTTAATAAGTCAAGTATTTCATTGGTGGGTCGGTAAGACATTTCCTTCGATCAAGCTATGTATTTTTTTGCATAGGAGGAAATGGCAGTCGCTCTTGGAAATTACTTTCAGTAAAATAAACACGATTACCGTTTTCTAGGTGCATACTGAAGTGTGGTTCATTTGCATTTTTTCTGTTGTTATACCAACCACAAAACTACAACCACTCTATCAAATGTACTTATGCTTCCCTTTTTTCACAAAAAATGGTAGCCTATATTCTTCTCCGAGGTCTAATCTATCTCTGTACTGCATTTCATTACAATTGATCCAGCCGCTCTTGAATTAAAAATGGTGTAAAGAACCCGACTTTGTTTTATTTATATAAGATTTTACACGTCAACAACTTTGTTAACCATGACTATAGAGAATTTTCTCTCGCTGTAGCCAGTTCTCAACCTGTAAATGGGAAGGAAAATGTTGATCGGGAGCCGATACAATCACCATCAAGTGAAAAGAGGAATCCGAAGTGGTTCATAGAGAGACAATGCTAATATATCACATGTGATTATATTGAAATAAATATGCAGTCGAATCTTACATTTCCTTTAAAATCAATATAATAAGTATAGGATATTATGACTAATCTGCATTGGCCCGTTGAATGTCATTTTAAACGGTTTCTACACATTTTCAGAAAGCATTTGTTTATATAATTTGTTTTTAATTTTTCATACCGGGTCACTGGTCTCGGACCCTAAGGAGAAGAGAGGGGTAAATAATGGGTAAACACCACAGTTGCTTGCACACCGGAAACTGTATGGATAAACACTATACGCAAGGTGCCTGCGGACATATCGTTTTGGTGCTCCCAGACAAAGCATCCCGTAATGAAAGTGATTAGTTTTTCGTTATTTTATTGTTCGTGAATCGACGTAACGGAACACAAATGATAATAATTTTTCGCAATATTTTCACATTTTATTTACTTCTACTACCACTATCACTCATAATTTCTTTTTTTTTTTATTTAATCGCTGAGCTCGAGGGAGAAATGCCTTTGTTCTGCTTTCCCGCTACCTACCTACTACTACTACTGTTGCTCGTACCAGTGTCATCTTAAGTCATGAGGCCTGAGGCTTCGGGATTCGAAGGGATCAAAATTTATAAGAATTACATTGTATTCAAAAAATATCATAATTTTACATTTTTTATTTTTATTTTTGTTTAAAAAATGTAATTTATTAATAGCTAATGATAATAATTTATGCATTAAAAAAATATACGATTATGTATTACAATTTATGTGTTTAAGGCCCTGGGGTCTTACCCTCAAAATGGTTTTGATTACTACTACAATTACTATATCTACTACTATTATTACTACCGACAGCAATGTTTTTTGGCTAACAACCGAAAACGAAACGATGTTATGCACACCGAAAGCAAATCAAAGGACATTGACTTATGTGTGCTACACATATAATCTTAGATAGGTGCGGGTCCAGCCGTGGCCAAGTGTATAGGTGTAGGAGGCTCGATTATCTTTAATGTTTATCGGAGCGGTGCACCGAGTCCTGGAAAGTTATTAAAACAATCCGCGTTTCTATCGTGAATACAAAACGCAGGGAATTCCCATTCCTCCTCCAATTTATTACAGTATTTTGTTTTGTAACGGATCCCAAAATCGATTGTACCACGGTGATTTTTACACAAAAGGTACGTAATATAGTTAATTCTACACCATCGCGATACGCACAATCAGTGGCGCCAAACTTGTACTTTTATGGGGTGGTTCATCTATGTATTTAACTTTGTGATGGTCAAATTTACCATGTAATCATGTGGCCGGTCATTATTTTGGTCTAACTCAGTGGGCGGTTGTAACTAATTTGTGTACTTCGCCCAATCAAATTAAACACAAGTCGGCGCCACTGTGCACAGTCACTACGTCACGTATGATATTATAATTATTACGTGTACATAATAGGCCTCGATCGTTAGTGGTGGCACGATCCACGTTGCTCTCGTGGAGCCGCGCGGTATAGCGGTGTTTTGCAATTTTTTGAACATATCGCGAACCGTACCGTTGCAGAATTGCCGGACTGTTGTCGTTTGACCGTTGACGCCTTAAGTTTGCGCTTAAGTTTGTTCGACTATTGACGTTGGCTCTTTTACAACTACTTCAAAATTAAGATTGTCGGATTTCATGCCATTCCCTAATAAGTACTATGGTCAACATAACGTTATGATAAGTCTATAACGATGATAAATATACATTTGAATTGTCTTTATTTTTTTATCTGTCTATTTCATCCTATTGTATGATATTAGTTTCTAAAGTTGTTCCGTTTACTATTATAATAAATAAATGAATAAAATGAAGTAAGAAAATTATCGACAAAATGATAACATTCATTTTTTTTTTTTTATGAGTGTAAAATAATTAATTAATTGATATAATTATGAAAATTAATTTGATATATAGCGTATAGAATTAACTAATAATTTTATGTAATCTAGTATTGAAAGGAAATAAAATTAGATTAGTGGGCCCTCCTCCCATTCACCTAATTAATTAATATTTCTCGGGCACGCCCCGAACTTAAATTCTGCGCACGCCCATGCATAGAACACGGACAATCGCTTTTATTTGAATTGATATTTTGTCGGGCGAATACAAACCTACAGGATATGATAATTAAATATTTTTTTTTTGTACATTTAATAATTCTATCACAAGAATCGTTTGTCTAGACTATTTTCGAAAATTGCCAATACGATTAAGGTTTCTTTCAGACATACACGAACCGGAATTAATTTGTAGTAGTACACGAAATAAAATACATGTTTAGTAAAATTGTGTTCATGAATTCGGGTTGAAAATCTATTTATTGTGCGTGTTGTTTGAGTTATCTATTTATTCAATTATGAACACGCTTTTGACCATTAAATGACAACAAACTTTCAGAACACTTGAAGTAGTACACCGACTTATAGAACAATAGCGTATAGTTCATAACTTAATATTGACGTTACAACCATCTTTATGACTATAAAATCGAGGAATTTAGTAACGGAGAAACATAAACTACTATGGTAGAGTGAAGGAAGGATTCGAATCGGTGTTGACAACGTCATAAAATGCATATCGCCGCCTCTGCCGTAGTTGTTATTTCATTTATTTCCATAACTATTGGTGACCAAATATGCTGAAATTATGGTTTGATATTAATTAATTAGACTATTACCAATCGAAAAATATAAAATTTTGCGATAAAAATGAATATATAAAACAGAAAGTAATCTGTGAAAACAGTTTGATAAAACAAGGATAAAGCAGTTATTCATTACGATGATGATACAATTTTTAAATTTAAATTTTATGTGCGATTCAGGCGCTTTCATCATGTTATATTAACTTTTTTCTCTTTGATACCTTCTCGACTTCTTGTCAATAATCACTCTCGTACAGTGTAGTGTACATTATCTGCACATACTTGCATAACATTTAATCTACACTATATTTTTGTATACAATTGGACTTTATATTTCAGATGGAAACAAATTAGTGTTTCATCCTTTCGGTTCCATTCAATTACATTGCATTTAATCCGGTTTTTGTGGCATTGATTTAATCGGTATTACGTAATCTTTCCTTGTACGTATATACTTGATTTAATACAAAAAATTAAAATTAAAATATTTTTACATTATTGTTATTAGAATTTTGAAAGAAATTTATTACTGATATTATAGAATGATAATTGTGTAAGAGAAGGGTGATCAATCTTTTCCATTATACAGAAAACAATTACTACCTTTTCATTCTAGAAAGATATAACTAGGGCTCAGATGTTTATGCACTTTAAACCAGGGCTTAAAACCGAAATTTTTTATTTCGATTTTGATTTCGGTTTCTGATACCGGTATTTATTTTTTCCGATTTCGATTTCGGTTTTGAATAACGGTATTCACTCTTTTCGATTTCGATTTCGATTTCGGTTTTGAATAACGGTATTCACTTTTTTCAATTTCGATTTCGGTTTCGGATATCGGTATCTATTTTTTCTGATTTTGATTTCGGTTTCTGATACCGGTATTTATTTTTTCCGATTTCGATTTCGTTTTTGAATAACGGTATTCACTTTTTTCGATTTTGATTTCGGTTTCGGATATCAGTATCTATTTTTTCTGATTTCGATTTCGGTTTCGGATATCGGTATTTAATTTTTTCGATTTCGTTTTCGGTTTCGATTTCGATATCGGTTTTTAACGGTTTTAACCGGTATTCAAAATCGGTATTCAATACCGGTTTCAAGCCCTGCTTTAAACTACTGTATAATGCATGTATAATGCATAATAATGTATAATGCATTTATGCACTAAAAAATTACGAAATATGCAATCAAAATATGTGCTATAAATTTTAGTCAATAAAAATACCAAAGTATGCACAAACAATTTAAAATATATTTTTTAAATTTGCATAGTGTTTTGTTTCCTTTAATTTACCGAGTAAACTGAGTTAGTTTCTGTCGTTAAGCTGTACGAATATGTTTAGCTATCTTTAAATGTTGTTCGACTGTAAAACGACGATCACTTCCGAATTTAGTTACACACACCTTACACAATATAAAACCAAGCCATCCGTTGAAAAAATGTCATTCTCAAACTCTTTAACAAAATATTTAAGATGTATTGAACGGGATGACTTGACTTTCAGCATTTTTAAATAAAACTAAAACTAACCACGGAAAAATATAATACACCTTATGACCGACACGGCGATTAAAGTTGTACTAATACATTGTTCAGCCGTCTCTGTATAAAAATTATATTATTGCTATATACGTAATTTTCTTTAATTACCTATATACTGTATTAGGTACCGTATTCCTGAATAAACACGATAAGTCGATAATAATTTATTTTTAACTAGACATTTATATTTTACGTCAATGCATAGTAGATTGTAGCATTGATTATAGAATATATATATTCTATAATCAATGATTGAAGTTACCACATTCTATAAGACCTATATATACTAATTATGGAATTAACTGTATAGTTCATTAATTTAAATTGTTCTTTAAAAAAGTGTACTGTTATACGCATTTTTATTTTTAAAATGTCAAAATATGCAATTAAAATACAAAACCATTGAATATTCAAAAATATGCAAGATAAAAATAGTATTATTTGATTCAGTAAAACATGAATTAAATTTGTATCCAGGTTAGCATTAAATTGGATAAATAGAAAAAAATATGCAGTTTCATAAACATCCGAGTCCTAGATATAACAAATTTAAGTTGTAGGCCGAAAACCGTAGAGTAACATGGATTTCAATTATATAAAAAGTTCTTACCTTGTGTTCTGATATACTGGTTTTTTTTTTTTTTTTTAGTTCACAATAGAAAAATTACATTTCGTAAATTATACTTATAAATGTCTTAAATAAATGCCAAGACTTAAAAACACGAAGAACAGCATAAGACTACAAAAGCATTAACAGAGTATCCGTGTAGTATATTCAAAACATGGTTATAGAGGACTATCAGACTTTTTGGTCATAACATGTCATTCGACCGGGTAACACAGTCACTGTTGTTTATTACCCGGCAGAGTTTTTTTTTTTAAAAAAAAAGTATTTTAATCAAAATGTTTAAAACTGTTTTAAAAAATTTATTTGAAACATCATCAATATTATTTAAAACGTTTAAAACATGTTTTTTATTCTAGTGTTTTAAACTAACTTTTAAATAATGTAGAATTAATTTTAAAACTTTGGGTTATATAATACACGTCTACGAACTTAAGAATTAAGTTATAGTTAAAACTATAAGTATAATATTAAATTATTTAAATTTTTTTATGTAGTTAGCAGGGGCGGTGCCAAGAGGAGGAAGACGGGGATGCATTCCCAGGCGTACATTTTTCGAGGGCGTAATTTTTTAGTTTATAAAATCTATTATCGACTACTAGTTTGATATTTTAAACTTTTTTATGGATAACGTGTTTAGAACTAAGTAAGTGTGATTGTATGGTAATCATAAGAAAAAATTATAAAGAAGGGTATTTGATTCTTGGTCTATTATTGATCGTGATTTTAACAAACATTCCTCGGGTGTAAAAATATTTAGTTCGTTATTATTAATTAATTATATACACAACACATAAGACACGAGTAACTTACTGATATTTGTTATAAGACTGTGTCAGTTATAAAAAAATCTCTAATTGATTAAGTGATAGAATAAGACGATAGTTTTTGACTGTGTAGCTGCGAAATCGCGTAGGTATATCGATAGGTGTATACACTAACAATTAAAGTTGAGAATGTAGTTTCTAATATAGTTTAGAATACTAGAAAATAAAAATAATGCTATCAGTAATCACAAATTGTATAATATTAATATCAAATTTATCGAGTGTCACTAGTGAGCATGTGCAATGTGTTTCAGTGCTTTATAAGATACTGCATATTAATCACAGATCAAGAGTTACTTGTTATAAACTTTTAAACACTTTTCAAACAATTTAAAAAATTAAATAAAGGCATGTCATTTTTTAAAAAACAAAAAAAAACATGAAATATAACAATTCTGTTGCCAAGCGAATAAACTCCATACACATTACTGTACATTATGATTTGCCCGAGTACCCTCCCCCGCCCTCGAAATGATGTAAATGGGAGTCTACAATATAAGCCTAAGAGTAAAGTGCCTGTTTTTAAGTACTTTTGTTCAAAATAAATGTCATTTATTCTTAAATATTGGTAACAAATAACTGATGGTTCGTAATAGAAAAAATAAAACAAAATGTTCTAAACTTTGGTGCTAAAACTAATTATGATAATATAACAGCTAAAATTATCTACAAAATTACAAATAGTAAACAATTTAAGTTATCCGAGAAAAATATACGATATTCAAGGAAAACCTATTCATTGGGACTGATATATCACCATATTAAATATAATAAGAATTATATGTTTATTATGTTTATATATGTTTATTTATTTATACATTATAATTTATTAAATATACCTACGCATTTCGTGAAGATAGGGCCCAAAATTACTGTGGCTTATAGGTCTGCAAATAGTCCTATGAACCTATTAATATCAACAACGTTTTATAATAAACGATTACCAATAATGCAAATGTGTATGAATACACCAAAATGTATACGTAAATACCGAACATATACACCGGCACTTGTTTATTATTCGCATGTGCGCGATATACAATATAATGAGTACTCAATTTGAGTGTCCGCGGCAGAGTGTATTCATAACTGCTTCCAGCGGAGTTTTCGATAATAACAGTAATATTAAATTACTGTTTTAATTGTTGTTCGTTAACAGTGTCAGTTTAAGGATACGAAATTAACGTGGGTACAACATACTGTGTGGAACACTAACGAAAGAGGGCATTATATTTTTTTTCCGCTATACGTATCGAGATCGTGTACATAGAGAATAAATAACGTTATTCTACGTCAAACGAGGAAGGTTATTTTGAATAAATATTTATTTATTTATTTTATTTGAATTAAGAAGAAAAAATCTAAAATAATAAAACATAATGGTCTTAAAACCTTACAAAGTCAAGACCAGCTGATCCTTATACTACCGAACAATCAAAATAAAAATGTCTTTATTTCACACGACCATTCCAAAAACGAGCTATAATTTTGAAAACAACCGCTGTTATTGACAATGAATAGGTATGGTATTGATTAAATATATTTGTATAAATATATAATAAAAATTTTTATGACTTCATAGGTTTGAAATTATTATATAATAATGTAATTGCTAATGTTTTTGAAGAACTAATTTCAGGAATGAATTCCTTTTAAAGAACGTGACCTAGTAAACGTGAATAAATTAGATTTTATAAAAAAAGAACGAGAAACGGAAGGAATAGTATGATTTCAGAAAAAGAGTTACAATTTTCCATTCTTTTTAACACGAGAATGTAGTAGGTTGTAGGTTTAAATTATGTAAAAATATGTGTACTAATAATTTTTGAATTTCAAAGGGATGATCTATACAAATATATATTTATGTAATCAACTGAATTATTTAATATTTGTTTATGAAAATCAAAATCCAATTCATAGATATAAATATATCTTGCTGATTAATGAAAAAAATGAGTTTCATGTCAACAAAAAAAAAAATTACTAGCGTTTGAATATTATATTTTAATAAAACAATAAAAATCATGAAAATCCGCTACATTTTTTGTAGTTAAAATTTATACAACTTTTAACTTTAAAATATAGAATTTGATGGTCGAATAAAGGTTTTAGATTTTTTATAAGATTTTCTTGGTAGCCAAAAATTTTTTTTTACTGATAAATGTATTGGCCTTACAACAATTAAATTTTTAGGAAATCGGATACTTCAAAGAATTTATAGTAAACACAAATTATTTAGTTATTATAAATATTAACCATAAAGACTTCTGAGGACTATTATCAGAATTTTAAAGAAATTTCATAGTTTTGAAATATTCAAATGCATATTATGCTGTTTTCAGGCATTTTTGATCTTACCTTATATGGTTTTACCTACCATATTAAAAAACTTTTTTTATCTACTATATCTATCATCTTTAGAAATACAAATTTATTCATCCGACTTCTTTCACTGAGAATCGTTTTTTCGTATGCAATTGCATATTGTTTTTAAATTTAAAAGAACTATATAGCAATATTATTCATTCACTCATCCTTATATTTTACTTAACTGTGCATTTTTTTAGGGTTTTCGGACTTTAAATTTATTTAATAAATCAATTAAAATGCTCTTTGGTCGATTTTGTATTGAAATATTAGCTGCGTTGTTTTAATGTTTTCGTGGACAAACATTTGTACATATTTCATGGATGATGATTGTATGTGAACATCGAAAATAACTTGAATATCTCTATGGAGTGTGTTGCTCGACACAACTGTACATTTTTACACGATGATATTAAACCATTAAACAATTATGTTTGTTCAAAATATGTGTAGGTACAACTTAGCTCGAAAACAAAATACTAGGATAAGTACGTATCGATAAATAATATTATTAAAACTGTGCTTTGAAAATATCTGTTTCCCGTTGATTTCGATCAAAAATATATTTTAACATATATTATTGAATTTAACAGAAGACGAATTTCGGTAATTGCTTGGTGTGTTTTTCTTCAGAACTGATGATGATAAAGAAAAATGTAATTTTCTTAGTTGACAAAATACATTTTTACTTATTTAACACGATTACTATGTACTGTTCGTCAAATCAAAAATGTAATTGAATCAAATAAATTACTGACGAATTGCTTTTATTGAATGACTTCATTGTTTTGTTTCATTCTCTTGATTATTACTTCTCTAATTGGTGGATTCAGTCAATATTCTTGCAAATGGAAAAGCGGTCTGAAAATGAAAATATAATGATTTTATTGACGGAGAATAACAGCACTTCAAAAATTTAAATCATATTTTATATGTGAACGGTATTATACACACCGTATTATACATTTTAAATAACGCGAGAAAACTGTATAGGTTAAATATACATATGTATAAGTATTTTTATTTTTTTATTATCAGCTTTTTTTCTGCGAGTACCAAACTCCAATTATTTTAAATAATATACTTGGAGAAATATTTTTCAATATTGTGCTTTGGGTCGTAAAAATTTCAAAGTTTTCGCATTAACTTCTAAAAAAACACAATCATTTTTGTAATAATGTTCAGCAACATTTGAATTAATACATAATACAACTGAATATTGATGAAAAATAAAACTTAATTAAAATGTTAAAACGTATAATCACGCTTTCGTACCTCACTGCGGACTGCAGTTTTTTATTGTATATCGTAGCATCATTACTAACCAATAAATACCACACCATGCGTACAACGTAAAATAATTTCAGTACAGGGCCGACGGAAGGCATGGGTGGGCTTTGCATTCGTGTAGTGCGGGAATATTGTAGGGGTGGAAATAATGTCAATGACATGAAGGATTTTTTAGATATTTTTAAGATCTGACATTATTAAACTTTCAATTTTCAATTTTTCACTGCGTCAATAAACAGTCAACCTTAGAAAATGCCGAATTAACGAATAGTTCAAAAAGTGACTGCATACCTACTAGTTATGACCCAAAGGTATCTACGAACAATGGTCAAATCCGAATTGTGGATCGAGTTTCTTTTTTTTGTGTACAGACGAGTTGCAGACCGATTCATATTTGTCATAACTATCATACCAATAAAATATTATCGTTTCGCATTCGATAATAACGACATACAATAATCGTATTATATAGGTTTATTTATATTATATGTTTATAACATGGGTATTGATTTTTATTATTAGAAGATAATTTTCAATTTGACTGATAGAATATAAAATAACCTACAGAACATAACTATAGTATAATACCAAAATACACTTTATTCTTTGTTTAACTTCCACCGAGAACATTTTGCCGCTTTTATAATTTTTTTTTACTAAAAAGATTTGTAGTACATATATTAAATAAAATACAAACCTACCTATAGTACTAACGCTACAGACAGTCCTAAGTTTGTATAAAAATGGGAAAGAAAGTTAAGCTTGGATTATAGAGTTGTATATAAAAAAAAAAATTATGGGTTAGTATGTACTCGGACCACAATTCGTACGTATTCCAATAATGCTCGGACCAAAATTTGTAAGTACCTCAAAAATATTCGGGCTTTTTTATATGGGACGCAAATATTAGCCACCCCAAAAATTAATTACTTAAAATAACAATTACCTAAAACATTTTAGTTTTATCAGTGTATATAATTTGTGTCTATATTATTTTGTAAGCGTTCAGACATAAAATCTTGTACATTCGTAGTAAGAAGTGCCTTTCTAACTTACAACAACATTTGAATGATATTTCTTATTTAAGGTACTTGCTTACTTTTTATTAATATTATTATAGTAATCATATTTATATAAATGTATTTATTTATTTTTTTGATAATATTTCAAAGTTGATACAGATTTCATTATTTTGGCTAAATTGAAAAAAAATACTATAGAATTTTATACCACAGATTTAATAATACAACATTTGAACATTATGTATATAACTCTCACAGATTTAACAAAAAAAAAAAAAATGTTTTCCTTGCTGTAAGTTTTGCAAACTTTTCAACAATATTAACAAATTACGACTAGTCAATAAAATTATTCGTTCTGCGTTTCTACGTAGGTACGGTATAACATTACCATTCAAAACGAGACATTTTTGCTTTCTTTGGGAGACAGCGAAATGCATTTCTAGAAAGCGGGACGTATGGTAATACAACCGTGTAATGTTATTAATTAAATTATTTCCGTATCGAAGTCATCTCACCATGAAGAAAAATAATTATAAGTTTCACGAAACCTAAATATTTATCTAATTGATGTAAGATCCCTATTTTTTTCGCATGAACAAATATTTGTCATAAAAGAGCGACATTTTTATAAATTGGTACAATGCGGATAAATGCCTAGCACCGGCACTAATAGCACCGTTGCATGCCGTTAATAGTGATTTTTATTTTTTACTTTCAAATAAAAAGTTTAATAAATATGGTACATAAGTAAATATGCTGATATATATATAAAAAAAAATTCATTTTAAATACATTTTAGGAATACCTATATTAAAAATAATAATTACAACGTAATTTTTACATTAATATAGCATAATATATTATAAATATTTAATCATTTAATGAAAAAAAGTATACTCGTTAGACATGTTGAAATGCTTAAAATATTATACCTACTAAAATATTCTTACATTTATTCATCACTTTATTTGTTCAATATAACGTATTTTAATTTGATAAACAATGACAATGTTAAAATGTTTATTATGATTATTATGCTTGTTTGATAATATTTGCTTACCGACTTTTCCACTTTGCTGTGCCGTCGTGTTTCAAATATTTTCCCATGTTAAATGTGCAAGATGGCTATCTAGTATTATTACATAACTATGGACATTAATACAATTTTCCTTAAGACACGCTAATATATAGTTATGTATAATTTTATGTCAAATGTTTACAATTCCTACATGAGGTTCAGCATTCCGTGGATTACATACCGTCATTATATATATTCTATACATTTCTGCTAATCTGAGGTAACCTATAGAATGCCTCGGTATTTTATAAAATTCCAAATTCAACACTTTCCCGGTAAAATACAGACGATTTAGTATAGATTTAGTATGTATCCGAACGCAACAGTAGAACAAACAAAATTCTCGCGAATTTAACTCTTGTCGGTTTTCGTGTATGCGAATCTCGTGTCCGTAAATGTTGTTATGGACGAGCAAATGTTTACGTTTAATGTCTAAAGCACTTTCACGGACCGAATAAAATATAACATGACAGCTGACCATATAACTTGACCCGTTGCACTCTGGTTAACACGTTTATTACTATAACTCGAATGTAAATTTTATTATAATAATAATGATAATAATAATAATGTTTACTCGTTTCATTTGTCGAACGCGTATACACGAAACGATAACGGTCAAGATACTAATGATAAAACCACTTGTACGATAGTGGATGGATTTGTACAACGCGAAGTCGAAGGATAACTTTTTTGAAATTTATATCGGATACCATACGTATTGATAATATTGTGTTTCACTGGAAAAATGTTCATTCATTCGCGATGTTGTTATTAGGACTCAGATGCTCATGCACATAAAATTACTGAGATATGAATGCATTAAATATCACCAAACATGCACTGCAAGTCGTGAAATATGCAATTTCAACTCAATAAAAAAATTCCCACGATTTGCAAAAAAAACTATATTTTACCTTTTTGTGAGGATCGAAAATGAATAATTTATTGGTAATTAATTTAATTTTAAATTTAAAACACATTAGTTATTTACAATACAATTAAGTAGATACTGTATTAGTATTTTTGTCATCATAAAGTTATATAATATATAAATAAATTATATATTAAAATAAACATCTCATAATATATTAACAATGCACAGTAAAATACATGTGAATCGTACGCAATTCAGACAACCAGTATCCCACCAATCTTGGGATCACCTGGTGTACAAATTCACACGTAATAATTATAATTAATTAGTGATAATAAACATTACACGTACATGAAAATCTCACGAGACGGATACATCGTTGACGATTCAACGAAGACTAAGAACAATATTACAGTACCGATAACACAACAATAATAATAACAATAATTATAATTGAAATATCCCTGTACAATGATATACATTATAAACGTTACACTGTGATGAAAAGTTTTTTTTTTTTTAATGTCATCAAAATTGTAGCTACGTCTGTTATTTGAAAATAGATTTTCGTAGCGTAAAAAACTTCTTCCTTCATCTACTAATGTTATTGGAACACATTTGTAAAATTACAGGTAAACACAGCGAAAGTAATTGTACAACCACTATAAAAACTACGTTAATTTAAATTATTTTTAATATGTTGCATTTATATTTCAAAAATCCCAAAATAAGCATTTAAAACAAAATTATATGTAACATGCAAGTATATGCAGAGAAAAAATAGCATTATTTGATTTTGTAAAACGTGAATCAAATTTTTATTTAGTTAACATTAAATTGAATAAATAGTAAATACATATATAATTTGATACACGTCCCCAAGACTTTATTACACCACGAAATGCAGTGATAAAAACACTTACACAAGTATTAGTACAAAAAACAATATAAAGTATAAACACATTTCAACTCAAATAATATAAAATAAATAAAGATGGATTAAATTTATAAATATATTTTACCTTTAGGAATTTGAGGACATCGATAAATATGGTAATGGTCGGCATGTGAAACGAAATTAGTCATATGATATAGGCAGATTGAAGTTTGTTGTTTTACGTATCATAATAATAGAATATTTAAATAATATTTGTGACACCATTTAGGACTTAGACCTGTGTCATTTATAATAGCATTTCGATATTTTGATGACTATAATCAGGACTTGGATCACACTATGGTAAATAAAGTTTAAGATTCATAGATTTTTTGTTTCCGAATAATTAAAGTTTACCGATAACTTTCATGAGGTAATTTAAGATAATATAAAAAAATTTCTAAGTGTGATTTTTGTTGAAATATAATAAGATGAAAAATAAGAGAATTTTATGTTTTTAAGCTTTTAATTATATTAAATATACAGTGAAAACTAAGTAATGTGACATTAAACCCATTTTTATCAGCCCTTTATTGTGTTTATTATACGTTATTTGTATTTATTAGTATTAAAGCAATAGTAACTGATAAGTCATCGTATTCGAAAACTGATTTTAATTTAACAGAGTAAAATATTATAACTAAATTGAATGTATCTCAATTTTAAGAAATTAATTAACAGTTTCTTCATTTTAATATTAACCTAATCCAAAGTTGTAATATTAATGGATTGGAGTAAAAGTAATTTCAAAAAATAAGAGTCGTTAAATCATTGAAGCATCACTAAGTAAAATTATGATTTTCAAAATATTTTACAATATTTAGAATTACTTTGTTGTAAATATTAAAAAATTAAAACACAAACAAAAAATTAGTCTCTGAACTTTATTTAATGTAGTCCCTAAACTTTTCGTAGATATGTATAAAATTCTTGTAACGATAAATTTAAAAATAAACTTATGATAGTGGTTCGTATTTTAAGTTGTATAGTTGTTAAGTTATTTATCGAATTGGAAATTAGTACATGATTTCAAGAGTAAAAGTTTATTATTTAAGCTTTTGTTTTATTAATTTTTTTTTTGTGCAAAAACTCGTTTTGAAGATAATTTTACTACCATTAGTGATCCAAAAAATACATAAAGTATTTTAATCGGCTATAGAAACCAAATTCTTGCAAATTAATTATGTACCAAGTACTTAAAACTCAAAGTATATTTTATAAATAACATTTTTCATTCCATTAAATTCGAAATACATCCCGCGCTAAAAATACCTACAGTATTGTTGAATAATACCCGATTGATTACTTAATTAACATGATTTTAAGTTGGATTTTTAACTAATTCGTGTATACTCTTTCTGGTATAATTTCTAATTGTATTAGTATGAATTTAATGTGGGCATTTCAAATTAATGATATTATAAAAAAAAAAAAAAAATATATTATTCCGAATAATGTTTTTTCTCTTGAATTCTTCATGTAAGTTTATTTTTCATTTTATGTAATAATTCCATCACTATAAAGGATGTAAAATTAAAAAAAAAAAAATATCATACTTTTATATGAATTTCATTTTATAGTTAGGTTTTATTTCACCATTTAAATTTCTTCGTTTTGTACGAAACCATCATAAACTATAATATTATGTGGGTCTTTTAGTATATCATTTCGCTGGAGTAATTAAAATATATTCATTAAACGCAAGTTATGAAAATAATATTTCATCAATTCTACCTAAAATCTATATGAACTATGGAGCATATTCAGAACAAACTTTAGTCTTATATATTTAAATTACATATGTTTCGTTCAAAATATTTTCATTTACCGTATTTATAAAGTACATAAACATTCTAAATACATAAATTTAACCGAGCCATGAGCTTATAGTAGTCGCAAGCTAAATCGTTGAAAATAAATTGTTCGTATATGCCATGCAACAATCGATTAGTAAAATAGAGACAAATAATTGTGGATAAAAATCATACAATTATATTTTTGACGAGTCTTTTTTTTTTTTTTTTTAAATAGTATTTCAAGATTTAATTTTATTGTAAGTTTGAGTTATGTCTATAAAAAGTCAGTATAATCAATTTTGTCGTCAATTGTAATTCTAGTTTCATGAATTATTTTTATTAGAATCAAGACACAGCTCAATCCTATGACTCACTGGATTTAAATTTTTTTTTATATAGATACTCAAAATGCACTATACCGATTAATAAGGCAATCATCGGTAAATATTACTAGTAATAAGTTCAACTTAATATTCTATCTCATTTTACTTTAATTTTTCATATTTAAACACTATTATTATTTTTAGGACTAAGATTTATATGCATTAAAAAATGATAAAATATGAGTATGATTTATTAAAACATGTAAAAATATGAAATGAATATTATAATTTATATATATATATAAAACACACTTAAAAAAAAAAAAAATTAATACGTTTTAAAATTAATAAAATATATCAAACTATTAAAGTTATTCAAATGTTTTACACAAAACATGACATGGGTTTTTAATTTTTCAAAACTAAAGGATTCTCAGTTAGATGTTAATATGTTCTTATATTTACTAAAATTTTGTTGAACATCGTATGTCACAATTTTTATATATTTAAATTTTGTTACTTCTGCTACAGTTAAATTCGATAATTCTTTTTCGAAGTAGTGTAATTTAAAATATTACGTATCGTTTACAACAATTCCTCTATTATTTTTTTTTTTTTTTTTACCACATTTTCTTATTTTTCGCTGACCTTTGATGTAACTGTTCTTTTGTTTTGGCAAAATTAAGATTTGGTGTTTTCAACAACCTTGAATTTTTTTTTTTTTTGTTGAATTACTGAGGTATTTTTATGTACTTAAATGTTGAGTCACTTGAAAACGCTTATTCGATGAAACTGCTAGATTAGAAATATTTCAAAAGAGATTTTTCATAAGTTTTAAAAATTATTCTAGAAAATTCATCAATATATAGCTGAAATTTTATACTAGTGATTTGTATTTTATAATATTTATCACGAGATGAATAAAGTTTACAAACAAAATGACAACATATACAAAATATGCGACATTAAAACATTTATTAATTTTTACCCATATACTTTTATCATTCCACTGGTAATTTTCAACCGACGAGCACATATGTAAACATTTTTTAGATAATATATATATATATATATATATATGTATGTTTAAAGTAAGATAAGTTTAATAAAGTTTGGGTATTTTTACTTTTGACAGCGTCAATAATACTTCAATAACAATGTCACACGTTAAAATATCTTGTAACGAAATTTACCATAAGAAATGCATATTTTGTATTTTTGTTTTATTAATATTAAACTTCATTTTATTCATGATATGCAATAATATGCAAAAACATGCACAATAAAAACACATAGAGTGTTTTGTGGACATTACTGACAAAAGTAATAATCACAAGTTACAAGAAAATGTTTGTATCTACTTTAATCCTAGTCCCAGTTATTATATTTGAAATTAACTTGTAATTGTAATTAATACTTAATATTTATTTATTACTTAAGAAATTATAATGGTGAAATCTGCTTAAAAATAAAAATCATGTTTTCGTTTTATTTTCGGATTAACGCGTGGTATACTGCTTAACTTAAATTGATGTTCGAATCTAATGTTTAGGAACAATAATCTGATGTGTACTGTACAATTTGACTATAACATTCAAGGACTCTAGATTCGGATCGCTATTAGATGTTAAACTTTATTGGACTCGGTTCGTTAATCCTGAAAGGCTCAAGTGCAAGTGTGTGTATGTGTGTGTAAGTAGATTTATTGAGATGGTCGTTACACTGATAGGTCCACTGGGTATAGGTTCACGATAGGTTCACGGCCAAAACCGGAAATAAGATCAAAAAGCATAGCGACCACGAGAAACATTAACCTCCCCTCTGTGAAGGACCGTACGTGTACATTACGCATTATTAGAATTCATGGCAGAGGAAGACTCGCAGGTATGATAACGAGATAACCACGGTGTGTATACTGTGAAAATAGTCGAGTGGTTGGAAGATGACGTCTGAATAATTTTCATGTTTCTATGTCAATTTAACAGTCTTAAGAAATTTTGTCGAGATTGTTCCGGCCATAATGTCTACAGGTCACAGTTAAAAATCGGAACAAGGGGGTCAGAGAGAGAGAGAAAGAGATAGTGATAAACAGGGTCAGACAGCATTCCGGTGGTGGTTTAATAATATTATCCGTGACATGGTCCTCGTGCATTTCAACATTTCAACATTTTATACACACACTGATGAATCATTGAAAACGATAATGCTAAACGTTATTATTTTATAAAATTATTTTTTACAAAATATAATCGTAAATTTACGACATAGGACATTTAGTGTTCATAATGAATATATTTTGTAAGGGTGTGATCAGTGGCATATTTAGGGAGTTGTCCTGGGGGTTAAACCATCCTTTCAATATTGAAGTGTCGCAAAATATAATTGATGAATGACGAAATATCGCGTTGAAAGGAAGCAAGTATTGGACGAATTGGCAGTAAAAAAAAGTCGTCTACCTTTAATATTGTGAGGTTAGAGCTTTAAACTTTAAATGTTTTTTTTTACTTTTAATATACCTATTTAAAATAATATATGAGTATTTATAGAAAATAAATTAAACTTATATGAGAAAATACTCAGTAAATTTAAGTGTTTTTATTTTATTTTATTTTAGTTTTTTATTTTATTCAGTCAAATTGTTTATACTTTATTCCTGTCATAATTTTATTATAATTACAATTTTAAATAGCAATTTCAAGATTTTTATATAGGAAAATTAGCACTGATAAAAGGTATTAAGATGTATTATAATCAGTCATGAATTTGTGATGAAATAATGTTAATATTTGTGGAGATAAAATATTACCAAGAGTCAAGAAAACCCCCTAAAAAAAAAAATCCCCAAATACGCCACTGGGTGTGATAACTCTTGTAAGTCATAAAATTGTCTAAGATGGGTTGACCATCACTGATGTATAGCTGATGTTGGGTTTACAGTGAAAAAAGTATTACTCAAATCCAGTGTTCGGAACGTTTACTTAAAAATAAAACTTTTTTACGTTCATATTCATTTTTTTCTTTTTAAAGTGAACACGTTAAAATTTTATGAAACAAATTAACGCGTTCATTTGGCTGTTAATTAAGATTTTCTTAATTTATATTAAATATGGGGCGTTCAAATTTATTTGGCATTTTAAAAATATATATGTATAAATAATAAATATTGATTATAAGTTGTTTATGTATAGATTTTAAATAAAGTAATCTATACCTACTACATTCTGTATAAATAGAACCTTTACAAAATGTAGTAGAAAATCGTTCAAATTCATTAAAAATATAAATGTAGTTTGTCTGTCATTCACAAAATATTAATGTGAACATGTGGATGTGCGCTCACAAACGACGTTCTTTCCAAATACTGATCAAATTTTGATATTAAAGTGTATTTTATGTTTTGTTATTAAGATTTAACTACATCAGCATGTGTTGTCTTCATCTTATAAACTTACAACATAGCAAATATGCATTCAATAGAACCGATTTTGTGTTTTTAGCTATAATATTAGAGTGAATTGATCTATTATTAAACTTAAAAGGAAAAAAAAATTCTATATATTTTATAAAAAGGAAAAACATTATTTATGTCTTCTAGTAGGTTTCTCCCGATGTTAAAATAATTGTTAAGCGTTTTTAATTATGATTAAATAAAATGCAAAAATCTAAAAAAGCTTAGAACTTGCATTAAAATAAATTATCATAAAAATCAACTAGTAGTGTACAGATGATGTTCTTCAATTTGATTTAAATAATAATTTGATTTACTCTAGTATTAAAGATAACAATACAAATGTAGTTTTACCAACCAAAGATTTGTTATGTTGCTATGTAAGACGGATACAACGGATGCGGGTATGAAGTCCTTTTAACTTTATACCACGCAGCCGACAAAGATTTCGAAACACTATTGCCAGACAAGCCAACTGGCTTATAAATACAACCGTCGATCGTTTCTGAACCTTGTGTGGGTCCAATAACATACGATGCCTTACCGTATTGTTATATTGTGCAGAATCGAATCATTCGTCCGGGTCTTTCCGAATCGAGTAAACGATTTATCGCGTGCGTGTCTCGTTGACGGATATCGATTTTGTTTAGTTTTATTTTTTTTCTCTTCGTCAACCTGTATCTCTCGGACCTTACAACGAGATGACGTTCCGGCGCAATATTTTCTCACTAGGATGTGTGCACAAACAAATTGTGTTTGCTTGCTTTTTTATTTTATTTATTTATTTTTTTTTTTGACGTGTACAAGAGGCATTGGAGTTAAAACAGATTTCCGAGCAGAGATAAAAACACGTACACTGCTAACAAATGACATTAAAGATCGGACGTTTTACATTTTACCAATCTCCTCTCTCATACTCTTTCTCTTTCTTTCTTTTAATATTTCTTCTGTTATATCCTGTTATATCCTATCACTATTGCACGTGTCTTTGTCCTGAGGCTATATTTCTTCGTGATTCTCGCACATTTCGAAATTTCTTTTTTAATCTTTGTTATGGATAACTGCAGACCATGAAAATATTTTTCTAGTCAATCATTCCGGATGGTCCGATGAAATCTACGTGCAAATGGACGGTGATGAACGTTTTTCTGCTTCGTTCCCGATCGGTAACAGTGGTAACGATCGATGCCTGTTTCTTTGGCCGTAGCCATTTTCCTTCAAAAACAAGATACCGTTTTCCTCCATTGTCCATTTTCTTCCAAAAAAAAAAAAAAAGGTTGGTTTTCATTTTCCTCCACATTATTTTTGAAATTATGTCTATTATCCTCCAATATTTTGTTATATTTATTTTCTTTAAACAGGTATTCATTTGTTGCTGAAATGTCCTATAATTATAAAAAAATATAATATTATAAACTATAGTGATTTCACTATATTTTATATTTTATATATTATATATTATATATTGTCTGGTTACGTTAACACCAACCACTTATTATTATTTAGTTTTTTTTTTATTACCTATTTTATTTATTGATTGATGCATCTTTATCGACGTGCGTACTTGTTTATTATATTCATTCTCTTTTTCCCGCCAAGTTTAGAGCGTACGGTGTATTAATATATTATAGTTATACTTAAAATAATTAATTTGTTTTTTTATTTCTAATTTATCATTTTATCATTCGACAACGATTGTCAATTTTATTATTTTATTTTTTTGGAGGAAAATGGTCAAGAATTATTTTTTTTTATTTTTTTTTTTGGAGGAAAAAGGAACTGTGGAGGAAAACGGTATCCCGTTTTTGGAGGAAAATGGACCCGCCCGTTTCTTTGTCACGGACAACCGATTATAGTTTTCGCCGATGTCGCTGAACCAAAAAAACGGTGATAACGGTTCCCCATATGTATTTATAGACAGCGGTTAGTCGGCGTACATTTCAACGATGCCGAGTGACGGCGCGCAGCTCTTGTTAATGATTCTTTTTCATGACCCAGGGCGTGTGATTATATTAATAAAAAACACACATACGTGGTGGACATTAAGCACAATATATATGCACAGTGTTATCGTTTAGACGCCTATAGTAATGTGTTGTAGATATATTGTAGACACGCTTGCATTAAACCGGTGACGTAACCGATCAGCGCTAAAAGCTTGTCCGAAATAATTCGAAATCCCGAGAGGAAACTTTATTTGCATTGAAACTGAATTTCACTTGGACTGTTCGATAGTTGCAGCTTTTAAACTAATTAAATACATCGAGTCCGTAAGTATTATAACGTTAAGAATAATATGATTATGTTTTTTTTTACCGTTTATATAATCATCGAAAAGCACTTACTTGATGCAAGATACTGTGGTTTACGCTAAGGTCTGGTAAGGTTAGATTAGTTTATGTTTATATTTATTAGGTTAGGTTAATCGTAAAACGACCTTATATATTATAAATTGTACGCACTACAAAATCCTATTTTTTATTTCTAACTTTTTCACTCATTTCTCATTCTCTCTTCTATCTCTCTTTTTCCCTCTCTACTTTTCTAAGTTGTAAGGATTTAACTGTCAGCGAAAGCAATAAATTAAATGTTCGTAATTTTTTGACAACATTGTTATAAACATTTTTCTGGAAAAAATTTAACTTACAGACCAAAGCACTGTTGTTTTAGAGAAACGTGGTTTTGTCAAAATGTAATTGTTTAATACGTAATGAAATCCCGAACGCGTGATTTTCGGTGACAAAATTTCTGTTTTCCTCGATCTAAGTCAATTGCTGGTTTACGGTACAGAAAAAAATGTATATTATTTGTTATAATATTAAATATTATTTAATTAATAGTTTGACTTTAGAGCAATATTTTTTGAGGCTAAAATCGTTTTAACCACAATACTACCGAATATAGCAAAATCTTATTTTCGTCATAAATTACCTTTGATAATAAAAAATATGTTCAATAACGTCTTATATATTATGCGTCGACCCATCGATAAATTATTATTGCTTTACTCTCAGACTTTCAGTTTGTTTATTTGCATATATAAGCACTTCTACTGAATTATATTAATCGATATTCTTAGGTATCTCAATGTCCTTTCATTTATTCGCGTTCGAACTTTATCTATTGTACTTACATCCTCTGCGCCGAAACCTTTGCAACCATACAGAATACTTCGTATCCTACTTTATTTCCTTTTATTTAGTTCTGAATTTCTCTCGACTTTTCGTTTACTTTCACATCCTATAATCCCATGAATTAGTGAATTTCAATCTGGGAGTCGCCAAAGATAATTTATGGTCATCAAAATAATGAAAAATGACGTATAATAATTTTGATTTTACAATTTATATGTGTACTTATATATTATACATTTTATACCTGTACGTATATTATATTTAGGTATAAAATCTAATATTTCTATAATAAGTTTTTGAAGAGGTTGCTGTACAAAGAAAAAAAGAAATGAAGGTCGCAATTCGCATAAGGTTGAAAACCCCACTGCCATAAATCACCATTTTACTTTCTTTTTCTATTCAAAAATCCGAATCATCAAAACACGTTATGAAATAAATTCCCCTCCCACCGTTCCACACATTTTTGCTGTGACCTATATTTTTCGACACCGATATCCATCGAACCTGGTCCCTTGGTTACCTGCAGTATACTTGATGTAGGAAATTTCGAACGCTGGAAGAACCGTAAATTAGCATCATAACATAATTTATTATGTGCTTCCGTTACAGGAAAATTAGATCGTAAAAATAATAATTTTTTATGTTTTGATCGAAGTGGGCGAGTAATTTGTTTTACAACTACGTGTTTTTTCATCCCTGAAAATACTATTTTGAGGTAGCGTAAAAGTTCAACAAGTTGCTTGCAGTGTAAACCTAAATTATTTTCCATATTTTACCAATGAACCATTTTCCGTTCAGAATTTCGTTTGTGAATACGAAAATTCAAATCGCAATTGACAAATAGTAATGCCGCTCATTCACATCAAATATTATATTTGCATAATTTTAAAAAAATACTGTATTTTTTCTAAAATAAAATCGATACATACATAATTTTTTTAATGGTCAGTTAGGATAATAAAAATATGACCGGAATTATGGTCTATAGATGTTTTATTTAAAAACTTTTGTCTACTTATCAAATTTTTATATTTTTTTCTTATTTTTTCTTTATTTCTACCTTATGTCAATTGAAACTCACAAGAATTCACCTTATGAGTAGTGAAAACTATCCATATTTTGTATTCAGTCCAAAGTTTATTCATTCCATTCATTGTTTTGATTTAAATAACTTTTTCATTTTCTTGATGTACAAGATTTTAATTTATTTAACATTTTTTATTTTTTTTTGAATATAATTTTCGACGATATTATGTTATACATTACTTATATATTATAAAGTAGGTAAATATTATTGTGTTCATATTCTAAAATTTTCATTGTGATTTCAAATGTAATATTTCGTACATATTATCGTATATTCATGTTGTTTTGGGTCGGTCGACGATGTATTGATATCATGCTATGTCATATAACGTTTTAGCACTACTATTGTTGGAAATATGTTTGCTCTTTTGCTATAATAATAATTACTACATAATTTCTTGGGCCTTATACAGACCTATAGATTCTAGAACGAAAACCGTCGTCGGGTGCATAAAATATTTATTGTTTGTCCGGTGAATCATCCAAGCCGTGTACATTATTAAACGTCCATTACGACTACAAGTTCCCTTCCAGTAAAATTGTTAATAATATTGATGATGAATTATTAAGTTATTTAATAAAATTATATTTATATTTCGAGATAATTTCAGAATAAAAAAAAGAAAATTATATATTTTATACATACACTATTCCACTTAACAGTTTACAAAGCTAACACAACTTTGAAGAATTCATCGATTGGAACAAACTGTTATTAGTTTTTATATTATTGTATATTTCTTTGGAAAAAATAAAAATAAAAAATAATATTTTCATTCCATATAATTGTTATCTAATGTATAGATGAACGTTTAAAATAGAAATTATTTAAGTAAAATGGTGAAAAATAATATGTATGCAATATGTCTCGGTATGAGTACTGATAAATAATAAAATAATAATCATAATGATAAAGAAGCAGACTTTTTTTTCGGTGAACGAGTTTCGTACAAATATTGAAAATGATGAAAATCGTATAAATTCATACAAAATGCTTGCTTATAATAAATATTACAAAAGTTGTACATTTCTTATTGGACGTCATTGTTTACATTATTTTACATTTAACATTTTTAGCCTAAGAACGACGAATTATACATAAAATATTGCACATCTATGTAGAACGCTACAATTCCAAATTCGATATATGTATATAGAAATATGACTACTTTCGAGTGGTTAAAAACGAGATTATTAATACAATACAATATGATTTAAACATAATTTTTCATTTGGCCACCAAAATATGTGTCAGTATTGAATTTTTCAAATCGCAACCAATTAGTGTTTCAGTGACGGATGAGTCATTTTAAATTCATCCGATTGATCGCTTAAACAAGGAACACAAGACGTCGAATTAAGAATAGTTCGCGCGTAATACGTTCAGTTAGCAAAACGGCAACGTTTAAAGTTGTGTCGATTTTGCAGTTCATAAACTTTGTACCAACGCACATAGCTTAAATTCAACACAGCCGCTTTTCAGTGTTATACGTGCGTCGTTCTTGAAAACAATACGTGTGCGTGCAATAACAGCAACAACTTAAGACAAAGCAGCGTCGCGTTCGCTAAAGGGTTCTTGAACACGCCACAAGTCTGAATCGTTACGTTCTCGAGGGTATTCGACGATGCCACATTTCTATATGCTTGCTAGCACGAGTGTTTGAGTCTTAATACCAAAAATAGATTGGTCTGGAAACTATATAAGTTCTGCGTTGCGACGGTCTGGTTCTGGGGTTGCGGTATAGCGTTGTGTTGTACCCGAAGAACGATGACGATTATAAACATGGGCGGCGGCCGGCTAACGAGCATTAAAAATAAACTCCCCCGCGGGTGTCGCCGACCATAAGACAGTGTTATCGACGCGAGCGGACAGTGCACGTATTGCGCGTACCGTCGAAGCCAAAACCAATAATAACACCGGCGGCGGACAGATGGCCGGTACCTGTACGCACGACGAACACGCGCAACACGTCTGCAGGATCGATATAAATACGTACGAGTACGCTAGCCGTATGCAGTTACCGTTGTAACTGGATCGCGACATCACTCCGGTGGATCGTCGGTGAGCGGTACGCGAGAGCAGCGGGCGGGCGACGGGGAGAACAATAAAAAAATATCGTCGGAAAATATCCGCCCGCGAGCGTAATACTATCGTTATGTTTTATTTATACGAAAACCCGTAGCGTTCGGTCGTTATTTTTAGACACGAGCGGTTTCGGCGCGTGAAATATTAAATTTAAATACGCGCAAGCGTGCACGTACACGACCGTATGCGTACATATCGGCGGCCATCGGTAATTGGATTGTTTGGGACGGTCGGAGGAGCTTTTTATTGAAACCGGCGGCCGGGCGACGAATCGCCGGACGCACGTACTGGCGACAAACCACGCGCTCGCAACAATCGATATTGTCATGCAGCAGACGTCGCTCGCAAGACTCGCGTAAACGCTTGTTAGGCTGGAAATCGCTTGGACCGGACGTGTCCAAACGCATTTAAAACGAAAAATAAAAAAAAAATTAAAAAATTCCGTCACAAAACGCAAGTTATACGTAAGAAAAATCGTAAAAATTAAACTTTTGTGTTGTTCATTACTTGTAACTGGTTCCTAAACTGTGTGTATGTTAATTATTTTGCAAATACATCAAATATATTAACCGAAGAAATCACGTTTATAAAAGAATTGCCTGAATATTTGATCGGTGTTGATTTTGTTTTCTTTACGTACGCCTTTATGACATCAATAGGTGTAAAAATGTTTTTCCCGTTATAAAAAACGTTCTGTCGGACTACCGTTGTCAGTTAGATGTTGAACATTTTTAAAAAAAATCTTTGGTGGCCCAGTGCATTAAATTTAGAGTTCTGAAAAAAAAAAATGTGTGCACAATATTTAAAAAAATGAATGCATTTTTTAAATTTACAAAAGTCGTCGTCATCGTCGTTTTTTTATATATTGATTCAAATGTACAGCGTAGACAGTTTAATTTATTTACAAAGACGCATTTATTTTTTTTACTGTAAAATTATTTTTAATAACAGAAGTTATGTAATAATAGTAAATATTTTACAGTATAATAATATAAAAAAAAAATTGTTTGCATATGTTTTGTTTTATTTCCATTTATTATTTTTATTTTTAGTGCATATTTTCCAATTTCATCTCCTACAATTTCTCATCCCTACATCCATAGCTAGTAATTTCATTACTAAATAACTGATATTATCACTACTATTTCCACGGTTCATTTTTCAGCAGCAGTAGAAGCTACTGAAAACCAATTACGGTTTACCATCTCTACAATGAACAGTCAGTTGTCATATGAATTTCATCCCCATACGCATATGTATTCAGTGTATATAATACGTATTATGTAACATGTTGTATGTAGTAAAAGCGAAGAATCAAAATTAATTTAATTTGTATGCTCATTTTTTTTCTCCCAACTTTGTCCATAAGATTCATTCAGTTATAAGACACATTTGTGCTAATCTCGAAGTGAATCTCATATGCGGTGTCCGCTGTATTATTTTTCATGGACGATACCTTGCAAACGCCACTTTTCTTATATCAGCACCGCATCTGCACTAATTAGGGCTATTCGAGCCACTGTCTCCCATTATCGGGACCTTTTAATACCATAATGTTATCTCGTGTTCTATTTATATATGTGTGACGTAGGAGCCGTTTGTATAGGTTATCGGACGTGCGGATATAACGTAGCTCGATGTGGTCGAATAAGGGAGACGCCGAATAAATGAAACGAAACGTTAGTTTCTGAATATCGATCGAATTAATCCGGAGGTTTTGACCAAAGAGTTTTATAAACACCGATTGTTTATACCCGATCTACGACCACGAAACCGTCGACCAGCTGCTCGTCCTGGAATATACTCCCGTGATCACGTAGGCCTTCAGGCATACACTGGGTATCCTTCATTATGCCGGGTACACAACACACATTCTAGTTACGACCCACGACTACAGGTCGTGCATGTCCATCGGTATTAGATTTCTAAGCTCATAATCTGACAACAACACCTTAAAATCATATCCGTTATGTCCGTTCTTTAGTAATTGGTATATAGGATTATTTTTATCATTGGTATTCTTTTTCCAATGTTCTTAATCCGTTGTGTTGAACGAATATGACTGATGAAAACAATACAATTTTAACGATACAAGATGAGGCGAAATGGTGATAATGCGATGAAATATGGTTACTGTAGAATTTGTACAGCTAATTTCTTGCTGTTCACCGGAAACTTTAGACCGACCGATTATGGAGATGGTCATATAAATATTTTTGCACTGCGAATGACGTTTACAAAAAAGGAACGTTAAGACGTTTCTTCACCTCTGTAAATATCAAAGAAGATCGTTAAAAAATGTATGTAAGATAGAAAAAGAAAAAAAATATATTACCGATCGATAGCGTACTTGGAATGTCTATAAAAGTACAAAAAACGATTTATTGCAGCCATTCGTCTACGTTCGATTTTGTGTGGTTTATATCAACATGTAATACTATACATGGGTTAGAAAAGTAGAAAATACGCATTTGCACTCATGTAACTTTGAAAAATTCTAATTACAAGAGAAATTATTTATCCGGAAAAAGTGTTATATCACGATCACAAAAATACACTAGATTACGTCGAAAACCCGGAGAAAAGTGCATTAACTTTTCAGAATCAAATGAGAATCACATATAGCTTAGAAAAAAAGTGCTAATGTACTTACTAATGTAACACTAATTTCTAAATTTAACTTTACTAAAGCTGACGACCATTATAACGAACACCAGAGCTTAAAAGTAAAGTGCATGGAACACACACAAATAAATCATACTTTCGATCTATCCTAACTGACCATTTTAACGAGTATATAATAAATGAGATCATAACGTAAATGTCGAAACCAATATGTGCTTATTAGCAATGATTGATTATGGATTTTCGTCCAGAAACACGTTTTATTAATGTGAAACACGAAAACGAACAACAATTACGCAGAGTCGTTGTTAATTTTAGTCAAGAAACGTTAGGTTCTAATCTAATAAAGTATAAACTGCAAATTAACCATTTAACCATTTAGTCATGTAAAACATGTATAACTGAATACGTTTACTAGTTGACCTACTGGATCCAGCACGGTCCGAACCAAATGTAAGGTATTTATTATTGTTTTAATTATACTTTTCACTTTTCGATTTACAACAGTAGTAGTCAAAAAACTAATCATATCATAATTATAAGTAAATCTGAATAAAAATAAGATTATTATAGTAATTTTTTTTTCGAAATATTAGATTTTCTCATGAATAAAATATTTTGTAATATCTGGTACTAATATACAATTGTTATGAGTTTTTATAACGGATAAGCTTCATTGATATACCAAAATGTAGATGAAGAATAAGATCAGAACTGAAAATACTTATCTTATAACCAATGGAAATACTTATAATATTTAAAATTAAGTTATACGAATAACTTAATGATAACTTTAACAAAAAAATAATATTTACAATTATATTGTAGCGGCTGCTGTTGTATTTTAAGAGTAGTTCTATACAGTAGTGATATATGTTTCCTAATAATATTTTTAGATTATTTATTATTATGTGTACGAATAATTTTTGTATGAATTTATAGTATAAAACAATATTTTTCATAATTATAAAACATTATGATAAATTTAAAATCAAAAGCTTTACTTAATTATATATAATAAAATTATTTTTTTTTAAATTAATTATAGCTAAAAAAATGATTAAAAATATTATAAATAATAATCGTAAATATTTCTACCTAATTTAAAAAAAAAATCTTATTAACCTTAATATTCTTTATATTTATTTGCATACGTTTTTAATCCTAACAAAGTCGATATGTAGACTTCTATAGTGTATGTCGTTATTGTTTGTTAAAAGTCTTTTTGCCATATCTTAACAGAAATATTATACTATGTTTGGTGTATTGGTCAGCGTTGGATAATGAACACTAAATCTTCATGCAATAAACTATTTTTCAATCCGGATAAATCTAATATATATCTTTTTTTTTTTTAAATTTTGGATAATTTCCACGAAAAAATCATATATTTTGGTGATCTTTTGAAGGTTATAGTTGAAACCTGACATGGTGATTGAAGTGTTTAGTTATAGATTGCATTTCCATAATGAATCTCATTCAATACACTTAACAGACGTCTATATTCAAGGGCGTAGTAAAAAATTTCATTAGGGGCAACTGATTATTAAAACATCTTTAGAATTATTTATTGAGTGTATTTATACAATTTTACACATGTCAAATTTTTTTTTTATTTATGATCTTTAATTATAAACTACTAATTAATTATAAGAAAAAAAATATATTTTATTAAACATATTCATTTAAAATTGTATTTTTAAAAAAAATTGTAAAGAACTGTCATTAATTAGGAAATGATCATTCGAATACTTGGAATATAATTTAAAAAAATAAATTTAATAATATTTGAAAAGTTATAAGCAGTTTTAATATTAGGTTATATATGGGTCAGTTTAAAATTTCGTTATAAATGAATTTATTTGTTAACTTTGGTCAAGGGGTCAATAACCCTTCTAACCCCTTGGCTACTTTTTTGTTCACAATGTCGTCGTTGAACTTAGAAAAATAATATTCTCGTCAAGAACATAATTGAGATTAGTTTTTGAAAAGTTTATGTGAACGTATACGAAAAATAGAACACGTATATAAAAATAAATTCTTGAGGAAAAAGTTTCTAAAAACCGGAAGAATACTATTGTATGGCTTAACCGCTTGGATCAACGGTAATAGCTGATGTGTCAAGAAACACATTTGTAGTTAGTAATGGTACTGGCTATAGGTACTGTGACGTCTGGTTGAGTGAGAAGGAACTGCGATAAACGATTGATAACATAAAAGTAACACGAACAAAGGGCAAGGAAGGAAAACAACTTTGTATGATCGCGTCAATATTTCTGACTAGGTGGTTAATGATAAAAATGGCGTAGTATGTTGGTAGATAATAATAAAAAACTACGGGATTTAATATGCATAAAATGTTACTGTTCTAAAGATACCACGAAAAAATACGTTTAATCGATCGTGAAATACTGTAAAAATATACTTTAATTTTAACACAATTCGCAATCCAAACAGTTATTTGAAAAACAATATTGGTATTGATTTACAAGTCAGTATAAAATCACGTTTTCAATAATAAATAATAAAAATAGTAATAATAATAAATAACTATTTTATTTTATATTTTAGTTATTCATAACATTAAATAAAATGCTAAAAAATGTAATTAAAATTAGTAAACAGTTAATATATGAAATTAATATTTTATATAAAGAAATAAATATGTAACCAAGATTGATATTTATATATGTATAATGTTTCGAATTAAAAATTCATTATCAGGTACATAAAAATTCAATAAAATCACGAGTGAATATAAAAAATAAATGGATAAATTAAGAAAAATTAGTCGTTTAATATAGAGATAATTTATTTTAAGAGGAGTGATTATTTCAAATAAATTCATATTAGAAACAGACATTTAAAAAAATATAAATACTTTGGTTATTATTATTTTAAATGCACTGATACCTATAATGTATCAAATTTTAGATAGGTTTGTACATTTAAACTATTAGTATAATTATTTTTCTCTTTTTCATTGTGTATGTGTAACTCTTCTAAAATTGAATTAATGTAAATGTTATTTTGAATATTTAATATTTTTAAGTCTGTATTGATATCAATATTTATATTAAGATTATTTCTAAAACATATTTAGTGGAATTTGAATTAGGAGAGGTCTTTTTTAGTTTTATTTCAGAAACGTGTTCTTTATATCTTTATTTTAAATTTTTTTTCGTCATACCTATGTAGTATTTATTAAATTTATGTTTAAGATTAAACCAACCCTAATATTCAAAAGGTCCCGTCCTTTTGAATATAATGGTATTTATTTATTTATTAATAAAATGTATTCATTAATTATTGTTTAATTTTTTTTTTTTTTTTTGGTATTAACTATGACATAATTAAACTGAATTTTTAACAATTTTAAAGGGGTGTGAAAAAAATAACATCCTGTAACAATTACATGTGTATCAAAATCATAGAAGATTCAAGTTAAAACTGCAAATAAAATGTATGATATTTTAAATTGATGAACACGGTGATACTGGTTGTATATAATAAAAACATAAACGTATAGACACGCAGTCAATATGTTAAAGAACATAATGGACTATAGTCATTATTCATCAGTAGTGCTCGGGATTTCTAGCAAATGTATATTTTCTTGGTTCGTTTTAGAACATTCAAAATAAAATACAAATGTATTTCATACTCCTCTGATGTCGAAATTTCAGTTTGCTATTTTTTGTATACTTACTGCATAACTTATTGATATTTTTCTTATTTAAGAAATTTAGTGCTATTTTAGGTATGTTTTCATATTATATATAAATAATCACATTTTGTTGAAAATAACTATTAATTAGTTACATTTTTAAAAATATTTAAACTATTGGAAATAAATGGATTTCAGGTGATTATTTTTGAACAAAATATTAGATACTATATTTTTGAACTTTTTAATTAAAATAAAATTATAACTTAAATGAATAAGTTAATAATTTCATATCAAATTGCATGTCAACTCGAAGATCGTGTCCCTTTACCTGGACGGCTTGCCGCCTAATGGTTCCGGCCACGAACGGTCGTGCTTTGACGGAGTCTCGTTTAGGCAGAACGTCGCGTGTGAATTAAGGTTGCAGATGACACTATAAATTATACTCTCATTTCGTGTACAATTTTTTATCTAAAAAAGTTGAGTGTTGTGTTTAGGTAAAATGTTACGATTTGAAATACAGTAAGCAGCGATAGTACAATGCGGCAACGCAGCTAGCGAGGTCATGACTGTAACCGGCTCGTTCCACATCATGTAAACATTAACATAATTTGCTTTCCTGGATAACCGATTGTGATAAGACTGTCAAGTGAGGATGACGATATTGTAGTTGCCCACTATAACAGTGTATCACGCATATCACGCCGATTAGATTAAATTCAATATTAAGTTTTTATTACTTAAAAAAGGTTTTTTATTTTTTATTACGAACGATTTTAAGATACTTATTTAGAACTATTACAGTACGCTGAACTCATTGATATCAGTGACCATGGCCGTTAGCTGTTATAGCAAATACAATTCTTGATGTATATGTTATTATTTCTACCTGGTATAATGCTAAATTACTGTCCGCTGAGCACAGCTAACCTAGTGCATCGGATAGTGACGGATTATATAAGCTATTTAAGCAGTTAAAACTAGGGTAGTAAATCGTATTGTATCTTATGAATATTGCATTACAATGACCGTGTTTTGCATCAAGATCCTTAAGTAGTATTGAAGAGAATCATAGTATTAATCAATTTTGTTTTTGTTAAAATATTTACACAATATTTACTTTGATTTCACCATGAAATGATTATGACAATCAAATTGTTGTTAAGAAATCGGTGAATTTTACATGTTTGAATACTTTTTACCGGATAAATTGATGCGTTTGACAACATTTCAGCACTACCCCCTGCCCCAAGCAATAAGACGAATCCATGTTAAAAAGTTGCGATAAAAATGAAATTAAACCTTATACTGTCAAACAATATTGCATAATAATGCATATTACATTAACCTGTACTTGTTAACGGTATTTATCAGAGTTGAACTCTGCGGTGGACGTTGATGCGGTAATATAATCTGCACTCCGGTAAATAGCAAAACAAATAATGTGTAGATTAAATACAAACGGCAACAAATGGACCCGATGTTTGTTTTGTTTGCCGTAGGAGCCAATAGATAAGTAATTGGATATTCGCCATAATGTAAACAAAGAGAAAACGAGTGAAACAACATTATGATCACATTATACGTCAGGTCAAACGTATTAAAACGGTTGCTTTATCAGCGCTTGTGTTCACACGATCCGTACACGGGTTATATATTTTGTCTGCGGATTTGTGACTTTACGGGTTCGCCATACCGAGAAGTCAGCACCGCAAAGCATTGGTGTAAAGTGGGATTGCTATGGCTGAGTATAGGTCCAATCATCCCTCAAAACTCTTTGTACTACTTACTACGCCTGTATAATGAGATTGCCTCAAAGTGCACTCACGATTAGTACTACTACACAGACGATCAACATTTTCCCTTTGATGTCGTTTGAAAAACAAAAGAAAAAAAAATGTTTTAAGCTCGTTAAGTGTAATCGAAAAAACAAATATTCAATTCAAATAAGTAAAATCAAACAATTATTTTATTTATCATATAGTTATCAGTTAATTTATGTAAATATCATTTGATGGTAAAAAAAAATAAAAATGAATTCATTATGTAATTAGAAAATGGTTGCATCGTGTATGAGAAGTTCTTAAAATAAGCCCTTTCGCATAAGTGATAAAATAAAATGAAGTAAAAGTAGAACATTTTATAATATTATACATTACATAATCTTGAAAATAGTTTCTGATTAAATGTTTTTAAATTATATTTTATTTTTCTATGTATTCTATGGTTCGATTCAAACATTTGGAAAGTATACGAAAAAATCAAACACATATAATATATATATATATATTAATATAGTGCAGGCGCTGGCACTCTTTATTATGATTTGTAATAGACACACATTTAAAATATTATTTTATATTCCGTCGGTTGAAATTGTTGAAGAAGTTTGTATGATGCCAAGAAAAAAATATATAAATATTAAATACCTGCAGGGACAGAATTAGTTAAAATAATACGCTTTTGTGATCGATTCGATTCAAATTTTAGTGTTATTTCTTCGGATATAATATACTATTTTAAGGAATATTTATACGACATATCCATCTTGCGCTCTTTCGTTGAAGCAAAAGTTAATCGAAGTGGCAAGATGACGTAGAAAATGTCATAGTGTTTTACTATATAGGCTAACGTGATCTGTGCGATTCTAGATGAGTTTCATATTAAAAACAATTCGGATATGAAAGAACCAACAACCATGAGCCGATTGGAATCGTAATGGTTACGTGAATGACTCTGGAATGACTTAGACCGAGTTTGACTTGTTTGGACTGAAATGATGAGCAATGACTTTGTGACGGCTGAAAGGAATACATAATATACGCGTCTATTACGAATAGTCCTCGTAAGCGAGAGAAGAAAAATACTAACTTGTCAAATTGACAATATGAGATTTCTGTATGAATCAGCTGTCTTCGGGTGAAAAATTATAGTTTTATAATACATTTTCGCCTCATTATTGCTAATAACGTTATTACAAATTTGTAAGTGTACGTCGATTATGCACATAAAAAATAAAAATAAAATAAATCATTTATTACAGTGTGGACATAGAGAGTTTTTGTATAGTTTAGGAAATATAATAATGATTGACATAACAGAATTAACGGAATATTGGAGCATAGCTATTATGTTTTATTAAAAATAATAACTCTGCGTAGTAAATTTGTAAGCGAGTTTCATACATATTTGTCAACAAAATCGATTGCTGCCCAAATACCTATTGTTCCGACAATAGTATTATGTGGTTGTTAACAGATGTTTGACCTACAACTGACACTTGTACTAAAGAAAAATCAATATAGTTTGAAGAATAGAATTTTTGAAATTCGTTTAATGAACATGGAGTTCAGCGTATACCAATACTATTGACGCATATTAACTAATATTATAATATCGTAGCATACACAAACATTTTCAGTTAATATTGGGAAAATAAGTCAAAAACTGATCACCATAATACTATAGAATACGTAGAAACGTTTAAACTTTAAAATTTCCTGGAGATAAAATTTTATTTAATTTCGCTACACAATTTATAAAAAAAATATGTAAAACTGAGAAATGGAAGTTATATTGATTATAATGATGTAAGCAAAATTTAAATAGTGGATATAACGAGGTAGCTACTGTTATACAAATAGTGTACAAGTGTAAACATGAATAGAAAACTCGTGCACGATTAAATATTATCAAATAAAATACATAACTAATAGCTTGGTTCCGGTTTTGCATTCCACTCGCGTAAATTCTTAATAATCTAATGTTAGACAAATATTGTTAATAAAGATAATATGTGATCTAATCAAATAAAATGTATCGAAACAGCAAAGTGTACAATGTACACAAACACGTTATTGTTTGTCTTGGAACACGACTTAACAGTTATATTCTCGATTGAATTTAGTAAATCATTTGTCTAAGTGTAGAAATATTCTACTTTTTTTTCTGTACATACACCAAGTTTTATATATAGTTATACTTTATACTTCTTATACTTTTACACTTAATATAATAATGTGCGGTTACAAAAAAATCAGTTACTGTCTACTTGGGTAATATACTAATGATCAAGGACCATGATATATTGCATGGAAACAATCATCAAGTGTGATATGCTATAGGTTCTTTGACGCACAACTATTGTAGTATTACAAGGCAATTAATTATGATAATGATATAGTAGCAAAGTTTCAGTATACAAAGGTTTATTAGATTTATCATTATTATTATTGTTATTATTACTTGAGTAAGTCGTCCGGGTGGCTCGGTAGTAGCAATAGTAACGTGAGCACAACATAATCCATCCAATCGAGACCTTAAGAAACTGGTGACAAAGTTTATTCGAAAATAATTTGAATGGAAAGAAGACGATAAAATACCAAACGATAATTCTTATACGAGAAATAGATTAGCCCAGATATACGTAGCGTGACGAAATTCACGATGGATTAATATGCGGCTTATGGAAATGTAAATGTAAAGAAGGTTTAATATCGTGTATATGTCAGTATTATAAAGAACTACTATAAGAAATTACTTAATTTTTCCCTTGTTTCTACTGCTTTAATCTAAAAACTATGATTCAATCAAATATCATTCAATTATAAGGGTATATCATGCATTCATGTGAAATTTACAATATCAGAACAATAATCTATGATATGTAAAATATTATCATTATATTATTCAAAGAAATAATAATGACACTGAAGACAGTTGGATATTAATTCCATTACACGTAAAATGTTGTAAACCATCATAAAAATCCTTTAGTTATTAAAATAATTTTTTTTCTTTTATCTCATTAAGCGCCTACAAAAGGTAGTTGAAAAAATGGTAATTTTTTTTTTTTTTTTTTACTATGCATAACTTATATGGACACGAGTTGATAAATAGGTTTTTCCCTTACACTATGACATCTTTATACCAACACTTTACGCATGACAATTATGTAACGAGGTTCAATTGATTATACGATTTATTCAGAACATTTTTAGTTTCTAATGACGTATTATCAATGAAAATTAATATTATTTAACTGATTAATCGGACAAAAACTATGCTCAATACCCAAGCAATGATTAAAATGAATATTATTTTACGCTATTATATAATATTGTCACTCTGTACATTTCCTTAATATATTAACGTATTTCTTATATTTATTAGAAACCCCGTAGTTTCTATTTATAATCCCTATCGCGTATAATATGATATATATTCTACTGCGAAAACAGTGAAAAACTATTTGCAAAACATAATAATTCAGTCCTAACTCCTAGAACGGAGTACCGACTTTGCAATTTTATATGTGAACAAACCCACGCGTGAATCGACCCAGGATTTGTGATAGACGCCTTTGTCGTTAAATAAACAAGACAGCTCAATTTAATACATGAAAATAGTATATCACTTTTTCTCTATAAAAATACCTATGAACAGTTTTAACTTATATTTTCTGTTTATTTATTTTTCATATTAAGTGCCTTTTTTTTTCATAATAGTACTCTATATTTCACTTTCATTCGATTGTATGTATTTAAAAATATAAAATATTGGAGAAATAAAATATCTCATCCGCGTAAAGTATGTTCGACGACCTCGGCTGAATAGATGTGGCTATTGGCAATATGTACGTATATATTTTTGTGACTGTTATTGTAGTTGAATTTCAACGATACAATTGTTGCCAAAATATATCGACGGATGGTAGATATGTTTAAAAATTAAAATAAACTGGACCACAAGTTTCATATTTTAAACGTCGTGAACAGAGAGAAAAAAAAATTGACGAGACATTGAAGAACGTCACGACGTGCAATAAAATATGTCAGACATTAGATGTCACAAGAAATTTTTTATTTTTTTGGTTTTTTTCGTCGTATTATTATATTTTGTGCTGAAATTAAGGGCCTGTGTGTAAGATTAACCGAGTTTTATTGAATAACAAGCATAGGTAAGTGTTACATTGAGTACATCGGATTTCTGTCAAGCAAATAGTATACAATGTAAGGGTAAACTTGAAAAAAGCACAGTTTTCGATTTGTTAAATTTATATCGGGACACGTCGATAAATTGAATAAAAAAAAAAAAAAATGGCAGGTGAAGAGCACATATAATTGAAATAGATGATTCCATTTTCCGTCATCCGTTCGGTAACGGGTAGATGAGGGCGTATTCGACGAGATAGTGACATTGAACCACCTACATCATCACAACTACCTGAGATAAAAACGATGAAAAGAATTTTTTTTTTTTAAAAAATAAAAAAAACAAAAAAAAAAATATTGAAACGAGTGCACAGGGACCGTTTTGATAATTATTGGTAATATCATGCATCTGTTGTTCTGAACCATGGATTTTCAAATACCAAAAAACGTAACAGAAAAACGAAACTTATTCTGTACGATTTGAATGTATACTTACTTTCATTTCATAGTGGCGAATGTGAAGCGTAGGGATACTTTAAGGGCTACATTAATCGGATCTTTAGTAAAATAGACCAGGTGTCTTCAAACTACGGCCCGCAGGCCGGATTTAGCCCGCCAAGCTAATTAATGTTTTAAAAATAATATGTTAATTTTTATAGTTTTTAATCAATTTTTTATTGAACTAATTAAATTAATCGAATTAATTATTTTTTCTTTCGGTGTTATTTATAAGAACTTATAATAATCATACTTATATATACTGATGCTAACTAATAATAGAAAAACTCGTCGATCACACTTATTTGACTTACATTGTATTCGGAAATTAGGCAATGGTCAGATAAGATACGATCGATGGGTTTTTGTAACTGCGATAATAACAAGTCCACTGCAATAATATATTGGGTATATAATATTGAATTAGTTTTTATAATACATTTAGAATCATTTTTGAAAATTTGAAGAAATAACACAGAGCCTGAAATTGATCAGATATTGATAGACAGTGGTGTAAATTGGCCTCAATATCTGGTGGTGCAGAGACGTATTTTATTTTTTAACCCACCAATACTTATTTCCATTAAAAATCCCCGCCCAATAAACATTTTTTTTTTTTTGTAAAACTAATAAATAAGAATTATTTTAACAGTAAAACTTTTATTACTAGTAATTATATATAACATTAAAATTTTTTTTATTTTAAACTGAGTCGACGTCCTCTTTCAAAACATGTTGCATCAAACTCATCAATTACTTGGTCGAAATCAATGCAATAATTTTTTTCAATTTGTAAATTAGCTAAACTACTTAAACGCTCTTGCCCGATCGTCTTTCTAAGATATGTTTTCAACCTCTTTAGACAGGAAAATGAACGTTCGCAACTTGCTGTGTTAGTTGGTATGGTTAAAAATATTTTTAAAGACTCTGGAAACTCTGTTAAAGTCTGGAATCCTTTTTGAATATCATTTTGCCTTATATAATCTATTTTTGCTTCCAATTTTTCAGATACTGAAGTCTTGTCATATTTTTGGTTAAACATTCTATTAAAAATTTCCAACTCTGTCTTCAAGTCATGTATATTGAAGTTATATGTGTCACTAACTAATTTTAATAGATCTTCAGTTGGTTCTTCTGACATAAATATTTCACTTAATCCACTTATAATATCCATTTGATTTTCTTTAAATGATGGGATTGGATGTGGATGGGACAAGATAATAGGTTTTTATATTGATAATATGGATACGAGAATTTGTTTTTGTACGATATTTCATGAAATAACCGTGAAATAATATGATATTATGAAATACAGGTATAAAATTTTAGATGTGGTGGTGCAAATGCCACATTTGCACCACCCAGTTTACGCCATTGTTGATAGAAAAACTACAATTTTATGATTCTCATTAAAAACAAATTATTATTAAATTTCAGTATATTTAAGTAGGCATATTATAAGAATTATTTTTTAAATATTAAAAATTATATGTGTTTATACATTTTGGCTCATTAAGAGTTTATTTTTATTTTTTATGGTCCTCGAATTAAATTAGTTTGGAGACCCCTAAACTAGACGAGTTACATTTTATACTATGATTAATGCATTTCTAAATTGTATTTGTTGTATGTTTTAATTTAATGTTACTAAAACTTCTATATGTATTCCATGCGTATCAAAATTATCAGTTATTGAATAATCAAAAACTATTGTCTCAATATTATACCTTCACGAATGGTTTTCAAGGGTTCGTGAAAATAAAATATTATATCGCTTAACCAGCGCGATATTTACACAGTATAATGCAGATAATAATATTGTTCTTTTACTGTTTTGTAGTTATGAGAGAAATTGTACAAACCAACTGAACTCTACCCTCATCATTGGTAATACATTTCGGACTAAACGATTAAGTGCGGTAAATTTTTATAATCCTATTTCACGTTGTCAAACTTAATAATGTACTCGTATTCAATAAACGTGTTTGAGCCGGGTTGAAGTATACGGTATGCCACAAAGAGTTACAGTATTGTTTTTATCTCAGAAAACTGTTTTTTTTTTTTTATATATATATATACATAATCAATTTTTTTTTGCATCACCGTACATTGATACAATAATATTTTTAATTAGCTAATAGAATAACAACAACAATAATATTAATAATAATAACTAAAATTCCAATCTCGATTCGTCAATTAAAACTACGTTTAAGGCCTATTATTTAGCATTGTCGACGAAGATCAAACAATTTTGGCTTCGTGTTATAAATGTTTCGGGTAGTATCCGAAGGAGGTTTAAACTTATAATTAGTCGGCTATTGGCTAATATCAATCTTTTGGATTTTATTCATTAATAAAAATAGATAATCTTAAAACTAAGCGATACAATTAACGTTATCCAATCGCTTTCAGATAATGATCAAATAACTACAAATAACAATAGCTATACAATTTAAATTTAAAAATGTATTGATAACTTGGGAAATTGGACGGAGATGAACCATGCGTGTAAAATACTTGCAATATTGTCGATTCTACATTGTACATGAAATACTATTCCCAGTTGTGTATATTTTAATATTATTTTAAAATGTATATTGATGGCAATATTTATCTGCATTCGGTTGCATTAAATTATGTGCCCGATAAGGACCATCCGCAAACATCAATTAACGAGTCAAGTTTGATTTAAAGCAGTTGGACTAGAGCTTTTAGTACTACATATAAAATATCTTGTCTTATCGATTTATTATCGAATAAGTTTAAAATTATGACATGCATATTTACAACAATTATAACATTATACTCCAGTTTAACGTGTAATAATAAATAAATAATAATAATAAAAAAAATAAATAATATATTCCAATTTTTAAAGTATTTATCTTTAAGTTTATATTTTTTGTTTGACTTACAACGTTACATTATTTGTTTGGTTATTTTTATTCATTAGTTAGCCATGTGCTATTGAATAATGTTAATTTTTGTGGATAAGGTCCGAAATTTTGCTAAACTTGTGATTAGCCGGCTGATATTAAGTTTAGCCATTCTTCGTATACTAGTCTTAACATATATATTGTAAATATTGTCGTCGTTAGTAAGACCGTCAAAAATAATAGAAACACTACATTGGTCCAATAAAGATTCGTATAATGTACAAATACTTCAGAGAAAACTATAAGAACGATAAACAAACATAACATTCCCTTACGACGTGTTTCAAATCTAGCTGACTATTTGTGTTTCAATAATGCTGGATGATAAAATTTTACTGGATTTGATAATAGCTTCAATCAAAAGAAAAAACTATTTACGAAAATAAATTATATTAATTTCACACTTTTCTAATTAAAATAATATTGATAATGTTTAAATCTGTACGTTTATTAATAAACTATAAGACTATAAAATAACTTGTTATTCATTTTACGTTAGGAAATATTAAATAATTTACAAATTTAATAAAATATAATAATACAGATAACAAAATTAACATAAATAACAAGATAAAGTTTTACACAAAAGCCGAAATGGTTAAATATACTTTTATATTATTATGTGAAATTAGACATTTTAATACATAAGTTAAAAGTTTAACCTGAAGGAAGAATACATTTTATCTTAAAAGCATTAAATGTGGATATTTTCAATATTATACACGAGTATTATAGATCAACGGTTTTCGATAATTTTTTAGACTGCAACCCTCTATGTCACCAAGGTTTTGAACGACCATTTTAATATATCATTAAAAAAGTAGCAATAAATTGATATGATTAATACAACGTTTTTATTGACAATCTTATCTTTTATGAATTGTCATTTACAAAAATGATTATCATAATGATATTTACAAAAACACTTTACTAATCATTTTATATGCTAGCAACCCTAAATGGATTGTTTTACATTCCCTAAGGTGTGTTAATCTTCAATTTGAGAATAACTGTTATAAATATTATCAATATAAGGAATTATTTTTGTAACTAACACGTAAATTTACTCTTTTTTAAAAAGATTTTTATTTTTTGCATTTAAATATATTCAGGTTAACTATCCAAAACGTTTACTATAAGATATTTTTTTTGTCAATTTATAACATTATCCAATCGCTGTAATAAATTATGAACAATTTTCAGTTCTTAGAGTGTAACAAATGTGCATCATTAATACAGTAATACGAATTTCACCATTTTTAGTATTAAATGTTCATTAATTACTCAAGAAACAGATTTTTTTTTACCGATGACATACTACTTTCATAGTTCTTTACAATTGTCTTAAACGTTAATCAGGTTCTTATTTGTTTGTTGTATTTAAAATTTATAGTTTTAAATTACAAATTTAGAATTCTAAATTTAAAATGATATTACCAACTGCCGAGTTGTCGGTAATAGCATTTTTGTAGTTTTGATGTGATAGACAAAACATTAAGCAAGCGCTTTTGCGTGTTCTGCCACTGACTTCGATAAAATGTGTTATTGCCAAAAGTAACTCATAAAATATTGTGCGATCACCATCAAAAGACCACCTGAAATGATCGTGATGGAATCCGATTTCAAAATGACACCATAAATTGGTATAGTCTTAATTCGTCAACCAAACCGTCTGAAATGTCATAATAAGAGAAAACTGTATTATTGTTAACATTGTGCCGTTCAATTTACGAAAAAAAGAATCTACATTAATAACTATTATCAGTATCTTTTCATTTTTATCATCCTCATTCTAATCACGTACTATTAATCCAATAGTATATTGATAAACTTAAGAATTATAAGAAATGTTTTTACTATGCAATTTTGTAATTCAGAATAATACTTATAAACAGTATAATATACTAATACTACTAAAGGTAAATTATAAAATAAAGTTTAGTTAGTTCTAGGGACTGGAACCTTGATAAATTTTACAATTAGGTTTTGATGGTGATTCTTAAAATTTTAAAATTTTGGTTTCGGTTTTTAAAATAAAAATAATTTAGGTTTTGGTATCTTTTTGGCTATTGAAAAATGAAAAATTCGTTTCTAGTTTTGATATTATACTTATGTAAGAAAAATATTCTTCTGTTTTAATCCTTTAAAAAATACAATACAATATTAGTAGTGTTAATTGTCATAAATTATGGCGGTCTATACACATTTTCAACCAGATATCGTACCAATAAATTAGGACTAAGGAAAGAATAAATAAGTAAAAAAGGCACTTACACTGTCATTTAATGAAAGACTCTGTTTCAAATATCCTTTATGTTTTTTATAGTTTATTCATTTATTTTGTGTATCATTTTCAAAGCACCATTTGTTAGGTATATCAGTGTTCAGTATTAAATTTTTAAAATATACATCAATATATTTTTTTACTACCGTATACTATATTTTTTTAAGGTTAAACTTTCGTTCGTGGGTTCCAGTAGTATTTAAACAGGATCTGTTTCACTTTCTCAGAACTTTTATTGATAATTGTATATAAATGTATACATAATATTATTGTTATTGCAACTTCCATTACATTATTGTTAGTTGTTATGTAAAAATATTTTATACTCAGATGTTTGAATTCCGTAGATAGGTATATGAATGATTATTTTTGAATGTTATAAGTCCTATTAATAATAATATATCTACGTATTTGTTTTAATTATTATTACCTATTAATGACATATATAAATAAGAATAATGAGATTGCAAAAAACATAACAAAAATGTTTCCGTTCCGTTTAAGTTCCAGTTTTTAAATAAATTATATTGATGGTTCACGGGAAGTTCCAGTTTTAAAAATTAATTTAAATTATAATTTCGATGAGGCTCTGGTTTGGAAATCGGTTATTTTCGGTACGGCCCCAGTCCATGTTTGATCCGTCCCATGGGTTCACTTATATGTAGCACATAATAAAACATAATCGATGTAAAAATGATATAATGGATCGATGATAGTATCTACAGGTACTATACCGGGATACAAATATACGATAAATTACAACTGATAATAATATTATATAACATAATACAAACTAATGTTGTACACAGACATGTTTACGACTGCAATAAATATGATGACTTGTCATCATTGCCTTATTGTAACGTAAGTATTGATAGAATAATAACAATTATTGTTCTATTATTGCTTTGCTGACAGGGATGTGGAAAGGTCGGTACCCTTCACTTATACCGACGCCTATTATGTGTTCCATGTGGATCATAAATCATCGTATCCACTTATCTAAACAATTTGTTTATGTATAAATATGTTTAAACGTTTTTATAACGTTATTACACGATGATAAAGTTTTGAAAGAAATTGTCCGTGTTGCTACACACGAGTATATAGCTATAGGTTGTATACGCGAATATGACGTAGAAAAATATTATTATTTATATACGATCAAAGACCGTGTGTTAACATAATTAATTTCAGACGATGTGAAACTCCGAGTCGACCACCTTGCCGGTTGGAATGCATTTCGCGTTTGAATAAAAATAACATATGCATTAGCTTGACATATGGTCGTACAAGCATATAAAGTTACAATACTGTGACGAGCTTAAAACGTATTATTGTTAAAACGGACGAAACGGTTCATTTGATTTGACGCCAACGAAATAATTACCTACCGTGTCAACTAACGCATAACATTATGTCGTATTGAAATGTATCAATAATTTCTGCGGGTCGTTGTAACAAAGGAATAAATTAATTAATAAAGAAACGGTCAGAGCATAGCATAGGTAAATAATAATAAGCAAATTTTATTTTGATTTTCGAAAGTTTTTCATTTGATTCGCACAGAACGTTATTGACATTTCCTGTACACACACAGCAGAGTACCTGGGATACCAATGTGTGTGTGAGTAGGGGAAGAATGTACATTTTAGACTTGACAATAATTTTAGTTAACATTTTATTAACAGTATAGTCAAAAATTCAGACTATTTGAGGAAGAAAGTTTAAGCCCTAAAATCACTCCATCAGCTCACACCCCGCATGTTCATATGTATATGACTCCCGAAATTCCAAAATATAATATTCACTGAGCACAATATGAAATAGATTTGTTAGAATATACAAATATGTCATCTTGCTGTTAAAATTGATAGCGCTTAAGTAGACACAGCTTTTAGACGTCACCGTAATAGTTTGTATTGAACTTGATGAAACTGTTTCTCAACATTAGAAAACTATTTAAGCGCTTATTACAATTGTAATATATTATATATTAGTCGCACTATTAGTTTTTTCTATACTGTTGATAATCAGTTTTTATCAGGTTGAATGCAAACGATTACTGCGACGTCTAATGGCAGTGTCCTCGTAGAATCAAAATAATTAAAATATTGGCAATATAATGACGTGTTTGCATAATATTCTAAAACAAACGGTAAAAATAATAACATATTGTACTCGGTACATAATTGTATAGTGAGTTCGATATAAAACCAGATGTCACCGTCGTGGCAAAATCTTAATATCGGCTCATTGCACTCGCCATAAATTCCGCCACCTTCGGTGTACTGCGGGGGTGTTATGTTTTGTATTATATTGTATATCATGAAAATATAGTAACACGATCCGTACACGTGAATTATTGCTACTACCGTTATAATGCATAATATGATTTTATTTACAGTGTACGTACATGTCTAAAATTATAATAGCAATCACGGTATAATGACGAAGATAAAGACGATAATAATAAAAATTATAATAATAATCATATTAATTAATACTGATAATAATAAGGCTGCATACTAGTTGCGGTAATGACGATTTTTGAGATAAACAGATATAACAGTTGCGGTCACGCCAATTTAGGTAATATCTTAGTTGCGGTCATAGATTTATTATACTCTAATTCTTCCAGCTAATAATTCGAAATTCACAACATTTACAGACTATATTTTAGAAGTGTATGTAAGGGAAGATTCGAGATATCCACCGTCATTATGGGCTGAATGTTCGTCTTCCATAACACGAATAATCAATGCATACGAAAGTTTTCATTCAAAGCTCAATAGCATGTTTTAACCACTCTCACCCTAATATTTTTATATTTTTTGACGCTTTAAATGAAATTCAAACGAATAACTATTTGAAAACGAGTTGTACACAAACCAGTCGTGTTAATAAAATTTCAATGGAAAAGGAGCATTTTTTAGCGCAACAAATACAATATTATGAAGAAAGTGAAATAAATCGGCTTGAATATCTAAAGTCGATTTCTTTCAATTTTATACCTAAAAAATTTTAAAATTTAAAATTATTATTATTATACATAATGTATACTATATTTTGACACAAGTTATATAATAACAATTAAACAGTATAATACATATTATATTATATTTTGACATTTGTTATTATTATTCGAGTGACCGCAATCAGTATGTAACCTTTTTGATGGATGACCGCAACTAGTATGTAACCTTTTTTAGGGTTGACCGCAAATAGTACATATTTTTTGATTATGACAGTAATACATAGTACACATACTTTACACATAGTACACACCGAATAATAATAATGTTGTACACCATGTACAATCATTGTACATATGTCGTATCGGCCGGCTATTGGAAAAGGGTCAACGGATGTCATCGTCGATGCGCCTGCAATGCATGCATGGTAGCGTGTGTTGCAACAGTGTAGAGACTAGTTATGAGGAGTCCATCAGCTCCTCCAAACGTGTTGTGCAGTTAAGCATATACGTACTGTGTAGACGTATTGAAGATGTAAATCGAATAACGATGGGCATCTAGACAATAGCAAGCATATCGTATTACCTAATCATTGGAACTGTCGTTCGGTTTATTGATAATTAAGTAAATGTTAAGTAAACAACGAACGTAGTATAATTTGACGTCAAAGCGATAAATGTTTTCTTGTTCAATACAGTATTACGCGAAAAATGTGTACATTAACGAGTAAACTGATTTGTATACGTTTGTGTATGCTTGATGAAAATATACTCGGGTGAGAGGGTGGTCGTATAAAAATCTTTGCTCCGTTTGTTAAATTAGCTCGCCCCGCTACTGTACGTACACGAACTTTACGATCCTAATTTTTTGGTTTTGGACTTTGAATCTTTTACTGAGTCGTAACTCCAGGGCGACATGGGAAATCAAAGTTGACGAATCTGTTACGATTTGTTCCCGCTAGAACACTCTAGTCCTTTCTTTATTTCATCTCTTTCTTTTGTGAAACGGAATTTCGCACTGATTTATGGATCTCTTGTGTAATGTATACAGTGTGTTCTAACAGTGTTTCCCATAGCACACTGATATTTCCTTCTTCCGACATTGAATATCATTAAATTTGGCATTTTCAACAGTTGTACTTCATTTCTATACTCTGTATTCATTTTATGATACCACTGTTAGAATCTTTTTATTTTTTTGGTTACTGTAATTACTGTAATTGACATTTTATTAATTGTATGTTGATAATCTGTTAATAAATTAAATGTTATCAGCTAAAAATCAATCTAATGAAAATATTTATACTTTTTCATCAATTAGCACTGCTAGAAAAAAAAAAAAACTAAAATTGTCAAAAAACATATTGAAAAATAATATTATTATTTGTCATAGTTATTGTTATTTGTTAAATATATATACATATAATAACAAATAAACCATTTGTTATTAGTTCAGACATTATAATGCATATAGAACAAATGCAAATACTATAATATTTACTTCAAATAAATAAACTAAAATGTTACTATTTTAATAAAAGGTATGATCGATTTGTACTCAATTTGAAACTTTTTCAAACGTGACTAGATGTAATGTAAAAATAAGGACTGTAAAATTGTCGTGTTGGAAATTTCTAATAATGTTAAAGATTTATCTAATTTTTAAATTATTTTCTTTGTAATCGACAAAAATGGCTTTATAAATATTCGTTTCCAACGAAAATGTATAGAATTGATATAAAATGTATGGAACACATCGTACATAATATTTATATACAGACTGTCGTTGTTAAGGTTAAATATTTTTTATACGGCTGTAGGATACGTTTACGGTAAAAGGAAAAAAATATAAAGTATATTGAATTTCTTAGCCAAACCCAGTGACATTAACGATAATTGAACGTGTTCAATTTGACTGATCGCTATTCGAGCATCAAGGTTTAATATCACTGCGTGAAATGAAAACATCGGAATGCGTTGAAATCAAATTTTTACATACATTTTTATATTATACTATTTACTTATTAATGTAAAAATCAATACGAATCATATAAAAAAGAACGAGATTGAAAAAAGAGTAAATATGTGAAAAAGCAAATTAGGATTTATTTTATCGCACAATATATTAGAATGAAAAAAATAGATATTTTTACTTTGGTATTCTTTAATCTACATTGAAATCTAATTAAATCATTAAATATTCGTAAAAGAATTGTGAAAAATTACACCCACATTATAAAACGTTACAATTACCATTTGAATGGTAGCACAATATAGTTTCATCATACTATAAAAGTAACATTATTAATACATATATTCTAATACATACATAAAGTATAAAGATTAGAAAGATAATCATCATAAAAAAGTTTAATCTGTGAATTTAACGATCTATAAGTAAAAGTTTAAGATGCACATGACATTCGAAATAACTAACGTGACAGTTTATAACAACATTTCAAGCAATGATATAATCCTAAAAAAAACCCTTGAATATACGTCAATTGTAAGAAAAAAGAGTGAGTGATGTTAGTTTTTATCCCCCCCCCCCCATTGTTTTGTTCATGATCGATAATATTAGCTAACAAAATAATGGTCAGAGTTTGAAATCAATAAAACATAATTTAAGACTATCGTAACGATTTGCTATAGTGTAACGGCTTATATTTCTATGCAATCAAATTAATAATAGATGTGTAAATGTACAAATAATAACCACTCCAAAAATAAACGTGATACTAAGGAAATTAGTTTGGTATTTTTGATTTTTGTTAAAAAAAAAAATTAAATTTTGCTAATTCTGTTTGTGGCTACGCAGTTTATAGTCATAATATGTCGTTTAAACACTCCAGTACATCACTGAGATAAAAACAAACGAAGCGCTCTCTGATTAACAACGATTAATATAACATATTATTTATTATTTTTGTCCCTTTTGATAGTCTATTGCTTCATTGTGGGACGTTTGACAATGCTCGAACAGTTAAAAAAAAAAAAGAGATAAAAATTCCATGTTTGGTTTTATGAAGTTATAACATGTTAAAATTGAAACGTCTGGTTTCAAAACCAGGTAAAAGCTCAAGTATTCAAACTGGTGTTTTCTTTTGTGTTTCTTAAATGGTTCTATTGTATTTCATAGTGGTTTAAATTATTAAGCATCCGTGAAGGCAAAACTGCTTTAAATTTGATAGAAAAAGTTTTGATTGATTAAAATACACCGTTGTCTAATTTATACTTCAGAATCAGTCATAATCCATACTTTTTTCACGTAAAAATAGTTTTTGATAAAAACTTTTAATTATTAAAAATGTTTATTGCTCTATCACATTTTCATCAATAAAATAATAATATTGTTTGTGTTATTTTTTTTTTATTATTTTGTTTGTATACTGTAATATTGGTTTCAAGTTTTTAAATTTTACTATTGTTTCAAAACTATCTATATAGTGAAGTCGGTTTCAAACCCATAGAAAACTAACCAAATCTTCGAATTAAAAACTATCTGTAGATAATTCAAGCATCATTGGTAACAAAACCAGCTATAGCAAAATTGTCAATCTACAAAATTACTAAAATAATATCCTGTCTATAACGTGCACCTACTTACACCAACTGTAAGGTACAGTTTTTGGATGTATAGCATTAATAGCTTGGTTTCATATTGATTTTAAAATCATCGAGTAAAATCTTAACCTCCTTTTCAGTTTTTGTTTTGTGTGAAAAATTCGAAAAATTGAATATGGTTCGTTTTGAAACTATATGCTTCAATTAATAATGTAAAAATGCATTAATCATGGGTTTATGCACAGGTAAATTACGCAGTCAATATCACTGACCACGTTAGTTTTCGTGGCGGTGTAAGAAGCAACCATGTGTTAAGTATTACCATAGGTTTTAGAATATTCATAAACGGCATCCTGCAACCCTTAAAATGTTTAATGTCAAGGTGAATGGAAACAATAGAAGTTACTGGTTAGTTTCGTTATTTATAAGTCAGTTAAATATTAATAGTTTTTGTTTCTTTTGTCAAACACCTGTTTTCATCTAGTTTAATGTAAACGATTACAACGACGTCTGCATTCGTGCACCAGCTACAGATTATTACAACAAGAACTACGATAGCGTATCTCTCTATGTTATTCCGAAATTAATTGTATTACATACTATGGTTTGGTTGTGTTCTAAATTATTCCGTTGTCGGGTGAATATTATCGTAATAATACATAAGTCGATCACGTGGGGAACGGTTATAGCATTATACTGTGCTCTAGTTACTTGTCCACTTGCACGTTTTTACATGTATACGTGACGTTTCTGTTGCACATAATATCTAGATATCAACGAAAGTATGGATCACGAAACGTGAAACGGTTAAATGGCTGTGTTTCATAAGTTTCTAAATGAAATTAATTTACCTTTATGGGTATTGTCTTCAATACGTTTTCCCGTAGTAACCTCATAAACATCGCAAATAATATCTCGTAATCAAATAAAGATACGATAGTTTGCAAATTTTGATTAATATTATGCTTTATTCCATTACATAGTATAAGTCTATATGCATTGTTGCATATATGGTATGATGAAAATGTATACATACTGTGAAACAGGTCGTATACATTGCGTTTTAGTATTGTTTATTATAATAACTTAACAATAAATCTGATACTACCGTTTGGGAAAGAGGACATCTGTAATTTTTAAGTAATCTCGTTTGACAATAGAAAATACAAGCGCGTAACTCAGTATAAAAGTGATTAGTTATGAAATTATGAAATTATCTTTTTAAAGTGTACGTGAGTGTGTGTTTTTTTAATTTTATGTGTGTACTTAAATCTAGTTGAATTAATGTTTGTGAAATGTTCCTCCATCTCTCTGTGCGCATTTTGAAGTATTAACTATTTAGTATATATAATGAGTACAATAGTTTATCTTTTTCCATCGCGAATGATCCCTATTACATATAGCACGCACTTCACACCGATCTCATTTTCGGTCTTTTGAATACTTATTTACCGGCTTGAATAATTGTTGTGCACGTACTTGATCGGGTTGAGAAAAGCATTTCCAGTTCACGCCCTGACTGCGTATGTTTTTCTCCCTCTCGTTAAACAAAATTCTTCTCTTCGTCCGTTTCGTTGACTTGCAACGCATAAGAATAATGCTTTTCGACGGGTACAAATTGCAGCTGCCTCTGGTTGGGCCAAATAACATTACACCGTGTCGTAATCTAATATTAGAAAGAAATATAGTTTTTCGCGTATTTCATATAGGTATACAATTCATGTCTGACAATTTTCCAAAAGTGACCAGGAAAATTATGATATTTATAAAATTTTGAATGCTTTAAAGACAATGATTGAAAAACGTTTTATAATAAAATTGGAGTTGTAAGCATTTGTTAAAGCCAGTCATATTGTTACCATCATTACTTTATTTTTAAAAATTCATTACGCTATCAATTATTAAGAGCGATCAATAGTTTTGGTCATACACTAGAGTTAAATCAGGATTCGCCAACATTTTTCTCACCTTATCTGAGAAAATAAATATTGACATACCAAATAACCAATAAAACTGGTTTTTTGAATTTGATAAGTATTTTTTATTGATGCCCATACGGGTAAGAAAACTAATAATACAAATCAATATTTTCTGTAAAATTGCACGTTGAAAAAACATTTGAATATATTCAATATTCGAAATAATTAAGGTCGTTTTGATTGATATGTTTTTTTTTTTCATTGGACTTGAAAGTATATTAGAGATGAAAATGGTAAAAATTTAAAAGAAGAGAGTTTTGAATGATGGAAAGAAATTAAGTAAGCTAGTATCCCATTGTACGTTAATTATATATCTACTGATTCTATTAATTTATTGTATTGAAAGAAAGCGTTTTCAGTATAATATCATCAAAATTAATATTGTTTTACTGATAAAAATCGTATACTATGATTTGCAGTACTAGTGTATCACAGGTGCAAACAATTTTCAGTACCTTATTTAGATGCATTCATCAATAAGGTAATTTGATAAGACATTGTACAATTGGAATAAATTCAAACTTCACGGCTACTTGAGATTGAATATCCTAAGTCTTAGTTATTCGAATTAATTAATGTGACTGTTTTTAAATTTCAATGATTTCGATTAATATTAGTGGGATTTAAAGGGGTGAATTCGAATACATGGGAAAGCCAAACTGAAGTAAACTTAACAGTGAATTCAAATCTAATAGTTCGGGTCGTATATAGAACTATGACAAATAGTACAATATCCAAATAATTACAGTAAATCAAGATATTAAACTTTGAGTTACTTGGAAATAATATCTGAACAAATAATAATAGTAATAGTAATAATAATAATAATAATAATAATAATAATAATAATAATAATAATAATAATAATAATAATAATAATAATAATAATAATAATAATAATAATAATAATAATAATAATAATAATAATAATAATAACAATAATAATAATAGTATAATAATTACTATTACTAATGAAAATCATTAATTATTCCAAACTATTCTAAAGCCGTATCTCTGTAACGGAGTCTACGAGAAAATGAAAATCCCTCGCACTGTGCAGTTGTTTACAAACGTCGACTGCAAAATAATTCGGAAAATAAATTTGTCTAAGGAAAGCTATATATTGTCATTTAAATATTCACCTCAATGTATAGTTTTGGAACTCCATACATCATATTATTATAAGCGTACGATTTTTTTCCTGGTTTAATGTGGTATCTCATTCCCCTCTCCCCTCGACGTATTATTGTTATTTATTATTGTATTACAATATATATAATACATTTTAAAATATATGCGTCTACATTCAAATATTATACATATGCCTCCGTTGCGTCTGAAGTAATTTATGAATGAATGTTATAACGTAACATCGGACGGTGCGTATTTTTTTTATTGTTTTAGTTGCGTTGTCTAGAATAGTATACATAATACGGCAACTTAGAGTTCGATGTTTCCGACATTTTGCAAAATTGAAATACAACATCTGTTGTAATAGGTTGTTACAATGAACGACCAATAGTAAAGAAGATTGCTGTATCGCAACCACCATAGACGTCTTCCCGCACTTTACCCGTAAAAAAATAATAATTTATGAAACACTTTATGAAGTCATATTAAAATAACCGTTTTTTATTCTGAACATTTTCATTCTAGGTTTGCTGTTGTTATTTTTTTTTAAAAGTTCCCAGTAACAAGTGTTCTATTTTCAAACCATATTCTGTTACGTGTGCATGGACTTTGGATCAGAGTGTTATAATATCGGAGCGAGATAAGACTCATAGTTCTTAAATCGAACTTGAAAGTTCGACGGAGCCAAACGATGAATTACAAAGTAAAATAAGCTTTTAGCGAGTAAATAAAATGCTAGTATATGCAGGTATATAATGAAATATAATCTTTATTGTACAAAAAAAAAAAGAAGTAAAAAACCCACAACATCAGTGTAATTGCCAACAAATGAATATTTAATATTTATTAAAACAATTCTTACGTTCATCATAATAATACATACTGGAACACGAATATTGAATGTGTAGATATCAGGTGTCTCATTTGTTCGAAAAAGTTGAATGGTCGAGTTTTGAATTACAGGCGTAAATACTGATGTGACGTTTTACATTAGAGTATGGCTGAGACAGTTGTAATATAGTTTTTGCTCATGAAAGTATTTCCATAATACGTACGTTTTTACATGTTATCAAGTATAATATTGTAAAACTAAAAATGACATTAAATAATTATATTAAATAAATAATAAAGGATTAAATATTGATCTCGTAATTGATAGATAGAAAACATTTTATCTTGTTATCATGTTTGAATATTGACAATAATCAATTATTGCTGGTTTGACAATTTCAAATGTAAAATAAAACACTAAAATTATAATATATGATATTTATTTTATCTTTAGCAATTTACATGATGTACTTATTATTTTTGTTGAACTAATAAATTGTTACAAAAAACATAAATCTAAAATATATTTGAAATGTTTAGCTTATTATAAGAAGTTAAATAGATTGGTTTATAATTATATTTTAATAATACACTCATATTTTCTTGACATAAATTGTATTCTCCATACCATAAACGATAATGACATTTATTAGTGGACGTTAGAAATTATGATATTATAATAACGAATGATGTCAGAATGATATTTAATTAGTTTGTTAGAGAAACGATCACGTATACATTACTTAGATGTTTTTTCATAACTGTCTAGCCAATCTTAAAATATTATAACTATGAATTATACTAAAATTAGTCATTAAAATAATTCCTTTTTTCGTCTGATATTCAATTTTTAATATAATTTTTCACTTTGGATCTAATGGTACAATAAAGTTCTAAGTATGAAGCATTTTAAAGTTTAAAAGCATGGACTTTTTTAGTAACACGAACTATTTAACCTATATATTAATTAAATAGTTAAGAGCAGCGGCGCATCTAGGGCAGGGATTGAAGTTTGTATACCCTCAAGATATGTAGTTAACCTTACCCCAATATTCCCATCAAACACCTTCCGAAATTGAATTTTTTCAAATGAAAATTTATTCTCCAAAAGTTTAAGCTTTCTTATACAAGCATATTTAATTTGAACAATTTCACTTTCATTTTTGAACAATGAATTAAACGTATTACGTATTACGCTTATGTTCTTTATTTTTTTTTTTTTTTTAGAAACTAGTAAATTAAAAAATATTTTTTCTTAACTTATTCAATTAATAACAATTTTATCTATCATGAATTTAAATAGTTTTTGGTTGTTGTGGTGTTAAGTGACATTTTGAATTTCATAATATTTTCAAACAGACACCTTTTACGTAATGTAGCGTAACATAAACAACTAAAGTCAACGCCCTTTAATGGTTTGATAATTCGTTTTAGATGTACTGTGGTAAATTATATTATTATATTATAAGTCAAATGTGTGTTACATTATCGATAAAAATAAAACCTTTAACCTGATGATATCGCAATCAATCCTTAAATATGTCCGAGTATAAACTTTACTTGACAGCGAAGTTCACGGGGCTAAATTAATTTTTAAATAAGATAGTGTAGGTATACTTACTTAAAGTGTAATTTTCATTGAAAGTGTTTTATAGAAAATTAACCATTTATATTTATATTACAGTTTCAATACCATTTTACAATAATTGTGTTTATATGCATTGTATTAACATTGTACTATCTAGCGAAAAATTGCAATGGGGAAACCAAATACATTTTACCCTCAAATCATTTATATTTATACATCGTTTGTATAGAGCCGTAATATCGAACAGCTGAACGCCAATTTTTTTAACGATTAATGCAAAACACGTTATATAGAATGCATGGAAACGAAACTATTTATTTTATATTTCATTATTATTGTGTTTACTTTTAGTACTCTTAATAAATATTAAGTACATGGTATTTAATATCATCGGTTTCAATGCAAACGGGTGGTTTTGTGTCTGACTATTTTAGTGTTAATGATTAAAATTCAATTGTAATAGAAAGACAGTGGATAATACAGTTTAAAACAATAAATTGTGAATAATTTCCACGATTGATAATTCTTCGAATTATATGTATACTACATAAAATAGTATGCAAAATTCTTCGTTAGAAAGTTTACAGTAAAATACTGAAAATAATTATTGTTTTATTCCTACACTTGCCATAGTAAACAGTACGGTTTCCTTTTAAATCAAAGGCATTGGTCACAAATTTTGTAAAGATCGTGTTTTTGTGAAAACTTATTTAAGTGGTTTTCTTTCGCAAAGATTATTTTTAATGCGATGATATTAATATATTTAATGCGTCGTTTTATGTTATAAAACTCGAATGTTGTTTTGAAAAATTATACGAGTGCGTACGTTTATGGTTTTTTTGTTTTTAATAAATTAATATAAATTTAAGTATACTTATTAGTCTTGCATTTTTGTTGTATTTATGGCATTAATTAAATTAAAAACACTAACATTTAGAAGATATTTCAAAAGATACTCATAATTTACATTCTACACCTTTTTCAGACTAAATATAATTCTATTTTCAGTAATGTATTCAAATATTTATTAATTTTATAAACATGTTGATTTATTACAAAGTAGTATTTGCATTGGATATTCTTTTCAAGCATATTAAACAAAAAAGTAAATCAACATAAATTGATATAGATAATACACCTGTCATTAAGATTTATGATCCATTGATTGAAGCAATTGAATAAAGAATAGGAAATAAATTTAAATCATTATAATGGAAAGTAAAAATCAAAATCAATACTTTTTATCCAGAGTACTAATATTAATTTACCTGACGAATGGTTTTCAATTTAATCATTAATTTATAGTATTATAATTCATACTCTAAGATTTAAATATGTTAATTAAAAAAATTAGCTTGCAAGAAAAAATCAAAGAATAATTATTTGTTGATGAGTTTCTAATAATTTGGAAATAAAAAAATAAAAATAAAAAAATAAACCATATTTTAGTTAGTAAGTATAAATTACTAATCAATAATTAAATTTTTTTAAATCAAAAATATTTATCCCAAATAAAATTACATTTTAATTAAATAAAGGTTTATATTACTATTTATATGAGTAAAATAAATATTGTTACATAATTTGCTTTAAATTACATTTTAAAATAATAATTTAATCATAATAATATTACCAATAAAAATACAAAGGCTTCTTAAGCAAAATTAAATATTATTTCCCAGTTTTTCAGTGTTTTGTTTGAAAAAAAATGAAACAGGAAATTAAAAAAAAAAACATTTTACACATTATTCTGGGTATAATATATATTGACGCTTAACAATATAATGTTTTATCACAAAAATCATAAATGTTGAGAATGCCCGTTTAGATTTATTTTAATTTTTTTTTTTATTGATTTTCGAATTATTATATCTAATATTTGTGGTTTGTTTTTTATAGTAAGCTTATAAAGTGTAACCAATTAACGAAACTTTCACTTTTTAAAAGATTATTTTTTTCAAATGTTTAATAAATTAACGTTTTCGTCTTTATATGTAATCTTGTACACATCACTTTATTCGTATATTCCATCGGTTCAAATATTGTTGGAAATTTATTTTAATGTATTGCATGCTTCCGTAGATTTTGTTTTTACAGATTTAACAGACTAAAAATGTGTCTTTTTTTAACTTTTTTAATTTTGGAAAGAGTTAATTGTCACATGGAATGGAATTTGGTAAATATGAAGTGTTGTAGCACTGAATTTTTGGTCAAAAGCTGTTTTACAAATAAAACAGTATGAGCCAGTTTTTTTGATATAAGTACCACAACATTAGTTTTTCTCCATTTGTGCCGTTTTATCCTAACGCGTTCTCTGAATAATGTCAAGAGTTGTAAATACGAATTTTGATTGATAGTTTATCCCTGAGATTATCCATTCAATCATGATTACACACTTTAAATCAAAAAATACGATTAACATAGCCTTTAATTTTGATTTGTTTATTTAAAATTTTCATATTTTTGATCAAATCTATTATTTTTGGTTTTCCAATGTATGCATTTTCTATTAGTTTTGGAATAATTCAAGTTTCATTTCGTGTTATCATCCTTTTCAATAAGTTCTTCTCACCCGTTCAAGAATGTCTGTACAAACTTGTCATCTATCGTATTTTTGTTCCCGAGAGTAGTTTTAGGAGATCATTTAAGCGTAAACTGATGTCATATTCAATTGATTGTACAACATTTGTCATTATATAATAACTACACGTATTCGTATTTATATCATAAATGATTTTTTCCTTATATTTATTTAAATATTTTTGGTGTTACAGTTTTATATTTATTATGTTGATGAAATTAATAGCAAAGATTAATCCAAACTAAATTAGAAAATATGAATTTTGTTTTAAAATTTAGAAGAGAACCTAATAATTGATTACTATATTTAATCAGAACCATCTAATGAGTTGTACAATATATAATAACGAAATATGATCTCCTTATCCGTGAAACTTTAAAAACACATTAATTCGTTAATTTGATTACTGCACATCATTTGAAACACGAAAAACATCTTAATTAGTTCGAATTATTTGAACATTGTTGAGATCCTATTAATAACAGTAAACATCTCTACAGTATTCAACTAGGTTTAGGTAATCCTTCCGTAAAGTTTAATTTACTAAATTAAATAAATGTCTTATTGTTGACAGTGAACAATATTAATCGTAATTATTTTTCTTACAATGAATTTAATAACGTTAAAATCAATAATGTTTTTTTAAACAAATATAATATTTTATTTAACTACTAGTTTTCAAAAAGACCATTTCACTATTAAATTATTACTTTAAAAGTTTCTTTGACTGGTACTCCAAATGGAGAATAAAAATAAATAATGAAAAATCATCTTATATTACATTCACTCTCAAAAAAAGCACAGTACCCCCAGTTTACTTAAACAATAAAATCATTCCTTCTTCATCTAACGTCAAATATTTGGGTATGACACTCGATAAAAGGCTTACCTAGGCCACACATATAAAACAAAAAAGACTCATACTAAATGCCAGACGAAGAGCACTCTTTCCACTTATAGGAAAACAATCAAACAATCAAAAATTAACCTTAATACAAAACTGCTTCTGTGTAAAACCCTCCTCAAACCAATTTGGTTATACGGTATCCAACTGTGGGGATCAGCAAAAAAATCTGTTATACTTTTTGAGACAGACGTGCGCTAAGGCATGTCTGGTATTACTGGACACTATCTGAACATTTTATTCTATAATTACTAGTGGTGTGTGTATCCGGATTTTAAAATTATAATTATTCGAATTTATCAAATTCAGACTATTTATCTCCATTTTGCTGTTTTAAGACTCATTTTTGTATTCTCATAAGTTTAATTCTATAACGTAAATTTTGAACACATGTATATATGTATATCATGTATGATATTATATTATATTATATTATATGGTATATCATATTTCCGACGCAATTTAATAGTTATTTTGGTAATTAATAATAAACCAGCTGATCCCGTGCACTTCGTTGCTCGTTAAATATACCAACTCTATATGACTCTAACTTTGTTCAACTCGTTATTTAATATTCGGTGGAGGATGTTCTAGATTTATCTTAAGTTTTCTCTCCGGAATAAAAATTCTGATTCACAGCAGTATATTATCAGGTAGGCAATCTACCTGCGGTAGATCGCGGACCTAGTGCTGTTTGTACGTACCTTAGTGTATGATTTAAATCTAATAAAGTATCAATGTTATACCAAGTTTGACATAATACGGTGGATTAATATAATCAATTAATACATAATCCTAACCTAACCTTAACGTACTAAAATCCGTAGTATAGAATTGTATTGTTGACCATTTGCATTAGTATTACGAACTATTTCTGTTGTTCCGAGCGATGTCATTTGAAAACATGAATTTAATGTTCTAATTGACTTCAGGAACACGTTAGAATCTGGATCTGTTAAAACCGTTCAATGGCTTAGATGGTGTTTCAATTTCAGGTAGTTGCATCTTTCCTGACGCACAACACATCCAGACTGGCTCATTTTTGAACTTGAGAGCATAGCAGTGCGGGCATTCCTTGTCCATAGCACAAATTACTACTTTTGAATGAGCATAATATTCAATATCGGGCTCATACTGGAATGCTAGACGCAGGAATGAATCAGATATAAATGTTCGATGTACCTGTTGGCGTAGTTGGTCATTTGCTCTGCGTGAGTCAACTACGAATCATTCGCACTGTCGGATTGGCATTGTTCGTCTGTTATTTGCGCTCTTCTATTTCTCATGTTTGTAGCTGCATTTGTTCTACGACAAAAATTGGCATTCTGGCGTCTTCTTGGCATTTTTAATGACACAAAAAAATAGAAAATATTCAAAGTACTTATTTATGTTTTTTTTTTTTTTGTTACCTTACAACGTCGGGTAATTCATTATATTAACCACTAATAAATAAATATTATTCTCAAATCTTATAACCCCCATAGCAACCATTTATAAACAAAAACAAAAATTTTTATCGTAAATCTCAAAATTCTTGTTTGACCACCACCCGGGGGTGGAATTAGGTTCATATATAAACACTATAAACCCGCTCCACGACATTCTCTATCATTTAAAAAAAAAATCAAGATAATCGGCCCAGCCGTTCTCAACTGATGCAATTTCGAATTTTATGTCTCCATTTATATATATATATATATATATATATATATATATATATCTATATATATAGATTATAAAAACTGTTGAAGTTGTGATGAGTAAACTGTAATTTATAAAACATTCTATTAATTTGTTGTTAAATTTTCATTAGAATAAAACAAAATAATTTATTTTAATAAAAATTTAAAATAATTACATGTTAAAAAAAAAACAAATTCATAAGAATGCAGATAGTCCGGATACTTAAAAAAATCCAGATTTGGAAAACCGGATACATGGTAAATTTAGATCTTTAGATTTTTAAGTCCACCTCTAATAGTTATAATCGAGAAATTTGATTAACTATGTCGAATTACCTAAAAATAAAAATGATCGAACTGCACTCAAATAAAACACAGGTTAATTTTCGAAATGCACTACTTCAAAAAAGAGCTAAAACTTAAGGCATATTTTCACTATGAATGTCCATGTGCGTTTGCATAAAAATGGTTATAACCGTGTTATTGAATAAAACTGAAAATTGTTCGTGTTTAAGACTTGTATGCTTCCACTAAACACATCATAAAAAACTAGTTTTTATAAAAACGTTATAAATATTATATATCTTAAATTTATGAAAACTAAGGCACAATAACTTATAGATGCTTATATTTTAATGAAGAATACTGATATAAGATCTTCGAAAAATATGGTAGTAAAAAATGAATTATATTGGAAAATATATTAACTTATATATGTACTCAGAAGCGTATTACTAGGTTAGAATTATTGAATTCAGTTTGTTATTATTAAAAAAAAAAAAAAAAAAATTATTGAAATGAGTTAAAAAAAAAAAAGTAATAATGAATAATTAATAATTAGAATATACCGATATTATATAATACATTACATATATTGTTTTTATTTTTCTATGTTTATTTGAATCAGTAATTATAGTTCTACTAAGAAGAATGAAGTAAGAAAATTAACAACCATATTGTTGCGTACTTAATTTTTAGAGAGTATGATGATTAATTTATTTTTATAATTATGAAAACTTATTTGATGACAGAGTAAGAATTAATTATAATTTTGTGTTATCTAGTATGGAACGGAAATAAAAATTGATTGAAAAGATTTATCTCATTTACCTTTAATAAAGTTAATTTTTTTTCGAGCACCAACTTAAAGTCTGAGCATACCTATGCTTCTTAGTAATTTCTTGGTACTTTATAGTTAGGTATTGTACAGGCTATGGTAATGGTGATGATTAAAATCGATGTATTAAGTTGTCTGTCAACGCCTAAAAGACGCGAGTGTGATGATTAAATTTAAGTAACATAACAAGCATCATGAAAACAGTGAATAATAACAGACTACTGCGCGTGTAGGATTTAACGAGTTTGAGATGTTTGACTATTATCAAAACAAATTATTACCGGTAACTTTAGACGGTAGCGAAGGATTTGTCATAGCAAGCAACTCGATCGTGTATACTGCAGCTTTCACCGTTTTAATAATCAATGGGCGTTGAGTAATTAATTCCGTCGTCAAATTTTGTTGTGCAACGGATTGATAATATTTTATTTATTCTGTCTGTCTCCGGCACTATTCATTCAAGTGCGTATCAAATAGATGGTTTTTTCTCTTTTTTTTTAACCACAAAATAATAAATTTGTCTAGAGTTGCTGCAATGTGAACACGGGTTTACATTTTGTATAACTTCGGTAAGTACAAAACCCGTTTCTTTAACGTTTCAATTTATATTTAAGAACATTAATAACGATTTTATGGAACAATAACAATAAATGTTAATAAGCAATAATTCTTGGTATAAAATACGGGGTTAACATTTTAGACAGTGTTTTGAGTTGTAAATCTGAGTGATTTATCAATGCTGTTGTAATAATAATATTATATTCAGGGTATACAGAATAATAGCCACGAAATAATGTGAAATTGTTTATCCGTGATAAAATTACTTTGTTCATCCGTTGGTTATGTTACGCAAAGAACTGCGAGGTATTCGCGCGCGTAATTCCAGATAAAAAATTAATATTATTATCATAATATCACTTGTTCACGGCTTTTTTATCAGTATATTTTTCTGTCACCTTAGCACTTTTTTTATTTAGGAAATGAAGCTGTCAGCTTTTGTTTTGGGTTTTCGTTCAAACACTGATCGTTACATAAATTGTGACAAAAAACCATACAATTATAATACAACATATCGATGGTATAAAAAGAAAAGGTTAAAGGACTTATACTATCGTTATTATATACTTTATTTTAAATCCTCAATGGATCGGATCGTGGACGATCGAAAAATCTATGCGGTTCTTTTAGTGACACATCACGGGTGGAGATACATGCATCTTATTACACAGTACACGGGGTCTATGACCTGCCCAATATACCAATAGTTAGGCTGCAAGGAAACCTGGAATTCATTCGTACATGTGGGTAAACAAGAACGATTTCAGTGTGTTGATAGCGATACTTGACAATCTGCAGTCATCGTGTCCGTTGTGACAGTCAAATCGCACCGTCTTACCTTTCGATTACAGTACCCTCTGTATAAATATCATAGGATTTACATACCTCCTTGAGGGATTTATACAATTTTCTAGAAATTAGTTTGAACTCCGATGTCCGCTCACCGTCAATCTCAAGAGTTCGTTACCATAATCGATCGATTCACATGAAATATTATCATAAATGAAACCTTCTTATTCTTTCAGAGAAACGAAAGCCATCGATTATATATTCAACTATTCAACTCTTATCCTCATAAGAAGAAAAAGAATCTCTTGATAATTTAGATAATGCTCATTAAATTTTATTGTTGATAATTTGAAAACAAAAAGTAATAAGTGTTATTAAAATGTTGTATTAGGAATTAATGTGTCGAGAAGTGTTACAAAGATTTTGGGGGTTGTATGGAATTTCAGAAAGAACAGACCATTTTGATAATTGTCTTGCTTGATGTAAGTTAGCGTCGAATGTTATATTATATAGAAATAAACATATTGTTCTGAATCCATTACGTTCTTCGTTTTGGCCAAAATCTAAAATGTGTTATGGTATGGGTCCCTATTGGTTATTTTATGTTAACAGTTTCTGTAGAACTGTTGCTCACTCCATTCCCTTTCAGAATTTTAACCATAGTTGTGCCTTAATGATATCCGCCAAAATCATTATATAACACTGTTCATGGATTCTCGTCTGACCGCATACTGTATTGTAGTAGCTGTGCACTATAATTTATTGTAAAATATAGTAATTAAATGTGTCAGCATGTTTACTATTAACAGTAGAGTACGTAACGGTACACGATGTTATTTACGTACCTATAGGTAGGTGCTAGACCACGCTCAGGTTTTCAAATGTGCCATTCGCTTCAAAATAATATCCCTTTTACGTTTACAATGTTCTCACGGTAGATCTCGTATTTCCATTAATTTTATTGTCTCCGCTGTATAGTGATGGTGGTATACTTTACAAGACAAACTGTACGGGAAACATTATTAAATCGATTCGTGAAACCTTTAACTGGTTGTAATCGTTGTGTTATTAAATTTTTCTATTTTTTTTTTATTTTTTTAATTGTTTTTTATCAAATAATTCTGATGATGGATAGCCCTAAAAATTCTCGATCCAAGCAGTTCTCGCAAGTGTACGTACGTGCGCTACAGATATTTTATCAAAATGACCGTCACGTCAGTTCAGAACCACAGAGCAATATTTAGTACAGGGTAGGGTTACCATATTTTATTTGACGAAAACCGGGACAAATTTTTCCCATTTTTTCTCGCTTAAAAATATGTATTTATATATTAATCATTTACTACTGCGACGTCTCCTAACCGGATAGAAAGTCTGAAATAAACATTGTTTATAGTATGGCTACTGTGATTAGCTCATTACAACTGACAAAATATTAATTAATGGTCTATTTCTTTAGTGATAACTACAAATATCACGTGGAAACACCAATACGAAGAACGTATTCGACAAAAAAAAATAATCATTTAGTTGGGAGAATAATTAAAAACAGATTTCGTGAGTAAATTATTCAACATTTTATTTTATCATGACAATAATATTATGGTTGTTTGAACTAGAGTTTAATAAAATACTAACATACATTATTAACGAATCATTCCGGGACAATTGGCTGTCCCGAAACAAATCATCGGGACACCGGGACGCCATACTCAAAATCGTTACTGTCCCGGCCAAACCGGGACGTAAGGCAACTCTAGTACAGGGAAAATGTACAATGTAGATCGATAACTGTTAACTAACGACACCGTGATTTTTTTTTTTTTTTTTTATGAAACCTCTTTCAATTCTATTTTCCTCCAATAACGTATCAAGATTAGGATTCTAAAATGTATGTGAAATGTCTTTATAATGCTAATTTCAGCACTCAATAAATATTCCGAGTGACTACGATTAATATTTACATAATAAAAACTAAATAAATTATATCTTTTAATAGAAATTCATTGAAATTTGAAATATCCAATCGTATCAACATTTCATTTTGTAACGCTTATATAATTTGTTTAGAATTCCTCAATATTTTTGTTTTTAATAATTATCAAAATCTTATAATCAATTTTAGTTTTTTTAGTTTCCACTTTCACTTTAAAATTTAAAAAAAAAAAGAACCGGATGGGCCTCGCTCTGCTGTACAGTTAGGGGTGGAGTGCACCTCGCTTATAGGATAGGTCATTATAACAATGGATTTGTTAAAATTGAATGCAATGATAGATATCATTGTATACGAATAACGATTCTGAACGGAGTTCATATGTTTGTCTAGGATATAATACATTGTTATTTATAAACATTGTAAAAAGTATATATTATTTTGAAACGATAAATATATTTTTCAATTAGGATGGGTTGGCAGTTGCATACAGCGATATAGTTTGTGAGTCTAGAACATTCTACATTATATTATATTTTACATGTAATTTTTTGTCAATATTCGCTGTTCAAACGCTTATAAAAAAAAATTGTGCCTATGGATTTTAATTATTTTTGAATGACTTTAAGAACTACTTCTGTGGAATCTTCTATTAAATTTTCAAGTATTTTGTACGAGCCAAATTTTTTTTATCACCGATTATAAAAAAAAAATGTAAAAAAATCGAATATTTTAAATGCCTATAAGTGGCTTAAAAATCAATATAATATTTTGAAAAAAATATGACATAAAGGAAATACCAATCTTAACAGCTGGTAGAAATTTCAAAATTCTGCGACTTATACTTTTTGAATTATAAAAAATATTTAAAATCGTTTGAGAATAAATCGCTATTTTATGCAATTTCGTAAATATTTAAATTTCAAACAGTCATAAAATTTTTTCCTCTAATTCCGGTAGAAATTTTTTTAAAGATTTTTGAAGAGTAGCTTATACATAACCTCGTGTTAAAATTTTGAACCTTAAGTATGAACAGAAAATATTTTATGAATTTTTATCTACAAAATAACTTGCAAATTATCGTGATTTTTACATATTTCGTATAAATTGGAACTTTGAGCACTTAAAAAAAAAAATTGTGACTTACGATTTTAGATTTTTTTTTATCAGTTAAGGAACAACTTATAAGAAACCTTGTATTAAATTTTCAAGATTTTCTAGGCAGCCAAAAAAATTTTATCGTTATTTAAAAAAAAAATACTTAAAAATATTGAAAATTTCAATTGTCTATAAATAGCTTAATAAAAGTCAAAATACTTTGAAAATTTAATGGTGTATAGAGAACGCTTATCTAAACATTTGGTGAAAATTTCAAGTATTTACATCGATTAGTTTTTGAGTTATAGCAAAATAAAAAAATTGATTATGTCAAAAACTGGTTTTGCGTAAAAACTCCCGTTTTTCCCAAATTTTTTTATGGTTTTTCCCGTCGCATTTAAAAAATATTGGAAATTTTTAACTTTTGACCCCCCAAAGTACCAAATAGATTCACTTTCCCTTCAGAAAAGTTGCTACATAAGGCAATCGAAGCATTTTTACTGCCCCAAAACGTGTCGACAGACACAAAAAAAAAAAAACACACATCATTGTAAAATCAATACATTCTTCACTCCGTTCAGAATCTAAAAAAAAAACCGGTTAATTTAGTGTCATCAGTTATACATTGTGTTTTAAATAATGTAATTTATAAGTAGTCAAACATTTTGATAGGGATAAATTTGGTACCAAAGTTTCCCCTCACTTCATTGGCAACTGAACAATATTGATGTTTTTGTCCAGTCATCAAGCGCGATTCGATAATAATAATGTCCTCGTCGTTGCCGCTACCCGTATACATAGCCAGGACAAACGTTCTATGGCTTTCACGGAAGCATAACATAAAGAGAATAATCCGATACGAACTAATGCAGTGACGGTTTCAACCGTAAAATTAATTTTTTTTTTTTGACGAACTCCAACTATATTATTTAATTTATTTTATACATGTATAAAATAAATATTAGAGCATGTATTACAATCAGATATTGTTAGTTATTGAAACCTATTACCTACGCAATAAATTGTAATAATGAGCAAAAAACGGAACAAAATCAATACTAAATGTTTTTTGCATGTTACATATTTTTCTTTTTTTAATATTATTATTATTTTTTCTATTGAGGAGGGAAACATTTTCTGTGACATTGAATTTGGAAATTTTAAATTCAGAGAACATTTCTATGTGAGAGAATACTAGAAGAGTGAAGTACTGTATAATATTTATCAGTCGATTATTATACCCAGAAAATCCATTAAAAATCTTCAAATAATTATTACAATTGAGATAATATTTTTAGATTTTACATGAAACTAGGAATATATTGGTTTTACCGCCTGAACAAAAATAAACGTGATTCTAGCAAAACATATTTATTAGGACTAATATACCATAATATTAAATGAAAATTTAAAATTATGTTTATTAAGTTTTTTATAAATTATAATTTACTTAATATATCTACCCGTTTTAATAAGATAAGGCAGAAAAGTATTGTAGGTGCCCTTTGAAAGCAGGTCTGACACATCTATGTGTGTGAACATAATTTCGACCAGAAGAATTGCTCAAATAAACAGATAATCACAATAATCACAAATATAGAAGGTTAATGATAAGAAGTGTGGTCTAGTTGGTACTTTGAAGGATGTTTTTTTATAATTATGATTTTCCTAACTGTTTTAAAATAGAAAAGAACTGATGAAAAGTTATAAAAAAATGGATTATTTACAACATACCGATTTTCGTCACCATGTTCAGAAACACATACTGATTCACTCAACCTCTTTCACAGAGAATTGTTTTTTTGAGTATAATAATACGTTGGTTTCAAGTTCAAAAGAACAATACAGCTATATCGTTCTCCCATCCCCGTATCATATCCGACCTAGGAGTTCCACCTTTTATTTGTATCTATATATATATTTTAAAAGGATCATACACAGTCACTACATCATATCAGATTTCAAATGTCATATTGTAATTAAAATTTGTAACTAAAAAAAATATATATAATTAATTCATATCCAGTAAATTATGCATATAATATACTTAAGGTAGTAATATGACATTAATGACAAGAACACGAAGAAAATGTAATAAAAAATTATATACATATATATAAACCACTATAATATAAGAAGCTTATTTTTTTTTTTTTTAATACTTCTGATGCGGTATCAGTCTCGAAATGTATATAAGAAATTATTTCGATTTTTGCAATGTGTATTAAAATATTATTATATGAATTGTTTTAAACCTAATTCTATCATATAGAATCAGACTTTGATATTTTTTTCTCATAATGATAACGATAATTTTATATATATTTTTTTTAACTATAATAATGAAAATAATAATTTTTCTGATATTTACAGTGTTCATAATAGGAACTGTAACCGTTTGTATTTATCGTAACCGGTTCTGGTATGGGTTCTCAGAAAAATATAAAACTGTTCCATTTCGGTTTTGATATTTTGTTAAAAAAAAAAAAAAAAAGGTGCCGGTTCTAGATTATTTCGGTACCAGTTTCTGTTATCAGTGAAATAATATATTATTTTTTACTTAGCAAATGTACTATAATTTATAATCATCTACCTGGTCAATTGTATTATAATAATATTATTATAGTAATAAATAAAAAAATATTGATATGAATATAAATACTATGAAATATATAAAACACAGTTGTACTATTATAAAATTGAAAATTACATTAATTATTTTATTTTCGATTGACGGAACGTTTCGCTTACTCAACCTTAGCCATAATAATACAGGTACACTAGCGGGCAGTGTGTCTATTTTATTATTATCATCGCTTTATTCCTTATTTTATTATATATTATATTGATTTCCAATTAAGGTATGTACACAATAAGTCATCCAAAGACATTTCTAAACCTTTTGATAGATATACATATATTTATCACTTCAAAAGTATAATAATTTAAAATTGGTGCCCATCCATAATGCGAATTTAGTATAATATTAGGTATAAATATTATTAGAATGGATCCCTCAATATTTATAAAGATATTAGTAATAATTAATAAGTTATGCTAAATAAAACCATTTTATTATTTAAAAATTCCCGTTCAGTTCCGGTACTTAATAAACCAATTTAAAGTTTTAGGTTCCTATTAATTAAAATGTTCCGTTTCCAGGAACAGTTCTTTTTGGTTTGGTTGCTGTGCCTAGTTCTTAACAATCTTATGAACAATTATGTTTTTTCTCAGAACGAAGATTTAATTCAGCTGAATATCATCCTTAGATTTCGCAAAAACGTAAGCAAGTTTTGTACTTTTCATATTGTATTGAAAAAATGTAGAATTTTTCTTTTATGTATTTAACCATAACGTAAAATGTGTATGGATGACATACACAATGGTTAGACATACTGAAATACTTTATTTTCAGTTTTGTCATAGGATGATAGTTTTAATCCGTTTAATAGTTTCTAAAACAATGAAAATAAAAAATATATGCTACACAATATTATACCCATCCATGTACATAAAATATTCTGTTTATTTTTTTTATTTTTTAAAAATTGTATTTGTTTTTTAGAATACAATATGAATATGTTTGTTTTAGTATCTATTAAATATATTTTTTCGTAAACGTAATACTACACTTATTCGTATTCAAAACAAATGGGAAACAAATAAAATTTATTATAGAAACTTTAAGAGGTCAATACACATTTTACTATAAAATAAAAAATGAAAATATAAATATTGTTAAATGAAATATGTACGTCTTTATTCAGATAAAAATATTGCGCCATTACTATACGTTTTGGAATAATAGAATAATAGAATTAGTTTTATTTCTTCAAAGTTGGTTTCACAGCTTTTAATACAATGTTTGTGGAAAACATATTTTTTATAACATCTAATATGGTAATGTAATATGTAACATGCTCATATAATTTAAATATGTTGAATGCTTTATTTTATTGTATGGTGATGAGAACATTTATTTTTATTTCATTAAAACCCATTTTATTTGGATTGAAAAATAAATACATATGTGTAATGCATATTAGGATATTATGTGTATATATATTTAAATGTTGTAATAAATAATTTTATTCAAGTAATAAATATAATATGAAATGAAATGAACTAATATTTTGGTAATAAATACAAATAATTTTATGGATATTAACATAGTTAAATATTTAATTAAAACTCATTATTGTAGACAGTAAAATTAATAGAACAAAACTTTTGGCTAATTAAATTTAATTTAGAGACCATAAAATTACAGTTGAGCTGATATATTGGTTATGACAAGATTATAAAATAAACTATATGAAGCTGTTTTATTTAGTTTTGAATGAACAGTCCTGGAAAAAACTAAATTTAATCGGTCATTGTTAAAATCATCAAATGAAACATAAAATACAACTATATATTTTTTCTGTTACTATAGTATTTAACTATTTTAGAAATTATTATTTTATTTTAATTATTATAGATAAACAATATACCTATACCTAAGGCAACCATTGACATGAGTTATAATTTGAATCGTTATTTCGGGTTTCCTTTTAGTCAACTACTTTCGGTTGAGACCAATCTCTAGCATCTATACCTCAGCTGATATTAATAATTCAGAATTCTTCGTACGTTTTATCTATTTTCGTATACAGAATGAAACAGATATATTTGACTAATGTAATAATTATTTTCTATCCATTATTTTAATTCTTTTTTTTTTAATAATTTCTAGAGAATTTCCCTTTAATTTTTATATGCTTCATTTTATCTTTGTACAACTAAGAATAAATAATTTAAATTTTTTAACACATTTTTTTCTTTTAATCCAAGATAACTGTGTTATAAATAAGTATTTAAAAAAAATGTTAGAATTTAAAACTTTTAATTTGGTTAAGTCGTTAATGTTTAAAAAATATTCAAATTTATTTCTTGCTTATGAGTGTCACTGTTGTTGTCACTTTTAAAAGCAAGAAAAAATTCAAATTTGAACACATTTAGTACATAGAAACTACTTCAACTAAAATATCCGAGTAATTTAATTTTCAGTTATGTGCTATGGTACGATGCACGATGAATATTGAATTGAAATCACTTAATTTTATATTGGTATTTTTGCTTTTTAATAATTGCTTTTTGAAATGAAATATGTTCCTTTAAAGGAAAACAATTACATTTATACATGAGTAGTGTGAGGCAAACTTAAACTTTAACTTATGGATGCAAAGTATGATCGATGACAGAGCAAATTGAACAAAAACTTGAAACTTTTGAGATCAGAAATCCATGAATAATATGTGGATCAGTTTTCGATTCCGAAATTAATAGATGGCGTAGAATAAGAAATTAGAGAAATCACTTATGTACCTTAAACTTAAACTTAAACTTATAACAATTTAAGTGAAGTATCAGAGAAGTTAGTGGTTTTGATACATAATGAGACGAGAGAAAACAAATTTAGTTTTGGTATCAATTGAATACAAACCATTAGGTAGTAGACTCTGAGGCCGACCCAAGAATCGAGAGACAGTTGGAATGCGCCAAGATCTAGAGACTAGAATTAGCTCATTGGGAGGAAAATATATTGGACGCGATTATTTGAGGTCGGCGACAGTGGCAGCCAAATCTCTGTGAAGTTGTAAAAGCACATAAAAATAAAAAGATTGTTTACACTTTACGCTGTATTATAATTTAAGTTATGTTGCAATTCCACGTATTTTGAGCGTATTTGTTATTTTTTTCAACTATGAAAATTATTTTACGAATAAAATTAAAAAAATATTTTGAACTAAATAACCACATATTGTGAATATATTTATGGTAAATATGTTTATTAATTTATGATACGACGTATGATGACATTGCATTAGTCAATTATTGATCTATCAACTGGGTGAAATTTTTTAAGCTATACAACAAATACCTGGAGATGATTTGAAATTAAAAATGTACTGAATGAATATTTATGTAATTCAATTGCATCCAATATAATATGTACTCGTAAACAAGTTCTTATTTAACAAACATCAATTTAGCTTTAATACCATATCGTTTAATTTTGTTCATACAATTTGTGCTCGAGTGCAATTAAAAATTGTTTATATTATTTGTGGTAATCGTGGAATACATTTTAGTTGAGAACATTCAAAGAGTACAGTCTGGTATAGCTAATTTAACTGGTACTTCAAAATATAAAAAAGGAAAACCCTTGATTCGGATCTGATTGAAATATACCGAACAGATCAAACCGAACCCTTTAAATTGTTAGACCGAATGGACATTGGCAATCACGAAAACCTACTCTATCAGCCATTTCATCTTGATCGAACCACAAGATAATATCCCTATGTCAAGTTTGCGTGAAATTGTTTAAAATTAGATTGCAGTTCAAGGATATGGGTAGACATTTGAATGAAACGATTGATTGATTGACGTTTATTTATACAAAATTATTTATAATTAGAGATGTGAGCTCAGTAAATTTACCCGGTAAAATTAAATTTACCGAGTATTTTTTTATCCTGTAAATTTTTTTTACCGTTGAAAAAAATTGAGTGACTCCTCATTTCTAATGTTTTTACAAGCGGGATAAATTTTATCATACATTATTATAAATACTAGTGTTTATAATCAACGGTTTTACCCAAAGCCAGTGTATCCAATACGTGAATACGTCAATAAAACGCAAACACTATATTTTAGTTTATTATCTATTTATACATTAATTTAAAAGTAAACACTGACCATATTCTCGTTCTGTCGTTACTTGTTCTATGTGACTGTTAGTTGTTTCACACAACGCATTTACACAGTTATACGTTTACGCTTGAACTGTATTAAACATGCAAGAATAAGTATGATTAATATTATCGTTGTTTATTCCCTAGTTTTAAAATTAATTGTCGGTTATCACTTATCAGTGTTATTAGTGTTATTACGTCTTATTGCAATTTATGTGAATTATATTATTTATATAAATATATTTTTTGAAAATTATTTTATAATAACACAAGTCAATATAACAAAGATTAAACCAAAAGTAATAAAAAATAAATGCTACATAAAACATGGTGACAAGTATTTATGTAAATATTGTAACAAACCATACAAGGAAAATGTCACCAGATTAGCAATACATATAAAAAAAGAATGTACAAAAATACCAAAGTATACATTAGACATCTTTTCTTAAATAAATATTCTTCCAAAATTTGAATAGTTCATAAACACTTGAAGAAGGTAAGAAATTTAGTGTTTAGGCATTATTTGAAAATTGAAAAAAAATTACACCTAAAATTTTGTTTTTCAAAATTTACCAATTTACTGAAATTTACGTCAATTTACGTAAATTGTACAGGTAAATTTACCGAAAATTTTTTACAAGTAAATTCCACATCTCTATTTATAATATCGTAATCAAGGTATAACTGTAATTTGTATGCTACCATCCAAGGTTTTTACATGAAATCCCCAACAATTAATTTGGGAAGAAAAATAATATAGGTATAGTGTATTACTTTTTATAATTTCTATTATAGGTGAGCGACTCACCGTGAGCCATCATCGAAAGTAAGTTTGTCTGTCACATTTGTAATAAAACAAAATAATTATTATTCCATTCGTAGCAATTGTTATATCAGTACAGTGAATAATATAAGTTCATATGAAAAATAGTGCTGCAATGAAAACAAAAATTTTATTTTGTCCGACAGAGGTTTGTCGTAAATTTTCTTATTTTTTAAGTCTTTGTCAGTTTTTTTATATTTTTTAAGAAAACTCTAAGTATATTTATAAAATGACTCCATTCAAAGTACTAACTAGAAAATCTTTCCATTTAAAAATTTGTTAAGATTGCAATGATTGAAACAATCCTTCTAGTCAAAATCGTGTACAGAGACAAATAAAATACACTCATATTAAAGCCAAGCCAATATATTCCGCGTTTCACTAAGGATCTAAAATCAAATTTATATGCATTCTAAAACTATATAATATATTATTTCATTAAATTACTCGATTTCCATTTTTATATTTGTGACCACCGTATTTTTTCTTATTCTTCTTATAATTATAAATATAAACTTTAATTAATAAAATAAAAATTAGAATGTGATTACCTACAAGTTAATACATAAATAAATACATGTTTAATCTGGAACATTATTATATTTGTAGTATACGACTGGTTTTGAAGTAAAAATTTATCATCAGTTGTATGCAAGCTAATAAAATAGAGACTTAATATGAAAAATAATGGAAGGAATACATTGAAAAATGTTGTTCATGGAGACCATTTATTTTAATACAAGATATTATTTAAATTAAATTTTTATTATGTACCTGATGATGAATTTTTAATTCGAAACATTACATATATAATACTCGATTCTAAGATAATAATAATAATAATAAGTATATATATATGTATATGTATAAAATATTTATTTATATATAAATTTTAAATTTTAAATATGGAAGTTTACCTTGTGCGCTATATATTTTAAATATTTGAGAGTGTCATTACACTTGTAAGACAAAGTATTAGGATAACTTTTTACAAAGTATTTTTATTAATATTTTTTCAAATAGATTTTTTTACCATGTAAATAAATTATTCCAGTTTGATTTCTTCTAAATTCCGTTGGTCTTTTTAAATGCATCGATTCAAATTTTGTTTTGTAAGCTCCGTGAATTTCAGATTATAGTATTATAAATGTTAAATTACTAAGTTTTAAACCAAACCTTTATGGTATTTTATTTTAAAAATCATTCAGGGTTTTATCAAATATTCGGCATTAATTTATTCGTTTTTATGTTTTTTGCTCTTCAAACAGTATAAATACTATTGGTGTTGCAACAACATTAGGCTGACTTCTTTGTCGGGAAGTTAACACCAAAAAGGAATAAATTAATAAATTATAATAAAATATTGGTATTCGATCTCAATATTATAATCAATGTGTAAATACGAGTATGATTATGATAATAATAATAATTTTAATTATCTGTATTGGCGTCAATTATATAAGTATAATAATAAAAAAGCTTTTGTGGCTTTACAACGACACATTTGCTCAATGAATATAATAATATTAATAATAATAATGATTGCCTGCTGGCTAGGCCCGTCGGCCTTATTACACCTAACATAAAAGGTCAACCAATGCTCATATGCCTGTAATCAATAAAAATGAATACAATCAAAAGATATAATTTGGCCCCACATACATGTGTATATATGTCAAACACTTGTTAACGGTGAAAATATAAGTGTCTTTGTAGCAAACATGACGTAGATGATAGAAACATATTCAACGAATTCCGTCAATAAGTGATCATTCCAGAACAAGTTAGACGATAATTAATTGGATGACAATTTAAATTAACTGTTCTTTGCTGAACGCCACTTAAAAAACGGTTGAAAAATTTACTAAGCTTACGACTGAATAATAAAGTCACGAAGACAACTATACATGGCAACCTGCTGGGAACTAATTTGAATGTACTAATATAGACCACCAGGATAACAGTTTTGTGCCTGTGTATCAAATTGTGATCGACTCATTTAAATAACACATTTTTAATTGTTTTTTTGTGAATTACATTGCTTAAAGTTGAGTTGTATATTTATGTTATATATATATATATATATATATATATATATATATATATATATATATATATATATATATTTCACTAATTATTATTTTGAATATTAATAGTTGTTTATATTATACGATGAAATTGTTGCTAAATATTAGTTATTGTACTCTATAGTCCATAACTTTATATAAATATGCAGAGAGAGAAAACCATTATTTTTTATAGGGAAATAATTGTATACTTAAAAGTTCAAAAAGATAAAATTAACGTGTAAAGATGGAAATTAAAAGAGCTTACCAATTTATTCGAAAAAGTAATTTTAGTTCATTATTATGTAAATATTTCCTAAAATAATAATCATAATGATATTTGTTAATTTAAATTTACAGCAATTTCGGAAATATAAAAATATTATATAATAAATTACTAAGGCCTGTTATTTGTTTTTTTCTGAATAAAAGACAACTATTTTATACAAATTATGTGAGTAAAATATAAATTGAGTAATTATATGAAGAAACACTTCTAATTTTTTTGGAAACTATATTTGTGAGACATATTACTTTTAATGACTATGAGTAACTTAAAAATTCATTTAAATTATTTAAAATATAATTGCTGTACAATTTTAAGATAGTGCGACGACAAGACTCTTAGGTGCTAATAGTACTCCATTTGTGTTTGACATTATTTTTATGAACAAAAAATTAAATTTATAAAAGTTAAAAGTAAGCTTTTTAAAAGTTACAACTAAGTGGGTCAAGTGAAATTCAAATAAAAAGCCATGGGAGTAGTATAAGAAAGGTGAATCCATTAAATGTTCAAAATTAGTCAACCAACTTGCTGGGTAGCTCAGTCTGTGATCGGCGGCTAGTTTATTGACATTATGTATTTCTTACAGTCTTCAACACATGTGCACTATATAGTTATACTGTCAATTATTTTTATGTTAAAGGAGTACTTAAAGGGTATCGTATTTGTGTAACACAATATGTTATGCATATAATGAAAATAGTGCTGATTATGAAAAAATGCAGTGAAGCCACAATATAAATAATTGCAAGTAAATAAAATTATGAAATCGTCCTGTTTGAAATACTGGGCGATCATTTCGATAATACACATACTTGAAGACAATAAAACAAATAATGTATAAAATACTGCGTATTGGAACATTATTGAAAAAATAATTATAATTATTAATATTTCGCATGGTTTCTTTGCAAATCGCCTTTAAAAATTATAATTTTTCAGTATTGGCATAACATAATTATGAGTTAAAATCATTACTTGATAATAATAAATAATAATTAAATGTGTAGGTATTAAATTAAATTTATAGTATCTATTATTATGATGTTTTAAGATATATATATATGTAACACTGCAGTCAGCAAAATGAGGAACTGTCAGATTAGAGTTTTCGGTGTATTGTGATTTCGTCTCTGTTCGTATACCGTAGAACATGGTTTTATGACATTTCATATAAAGGTATTTACTTTAAAATTAAATCCCGTGAATGAATTATATTTTATGAAACGTTTTGAGCAGACCGACTGTTTGAATCACATTATTGTAAATTGCCTTTTTTTTTACTTCTAAACCATAATTAATATTTAACAATCTTTTAATATTATTTTAAATAATATTATCTGCATTTAAATTTGATCGATAAGTTGTTATAAACTAATGATTTTAAGAATAATTTTAATTTTCGACCAAATACTAGAGTTACTAAGAATCTATAATCACACATCGTGTTGATACCAGTCCATAATTTATTGTTATTGACAGTCCCCCAATTATGAATATTTCACGTAATTGAATACAACATGAATGGTATTATAATAAATCTATTAGTGTATTACAAACATATTTGAATTCAATAATTGATTTTAGAGTTGATAGGAAATTATGAGTGATGCAAATGGAATTAGTCTCATGGACATTTAACATACTAATTTATTGGAATATCTTATTTGTATTTAATTATACTTAATATTTATTTGAAATGTAAGTATGATTATTTTCACATTTAATTTAAGTTATACATGTCTCCTGTTCCAATGATTAAAAAATAATAGATAAATAAATGATCTTTATTCTATTATACGATTGATTAGTGCTTAATAAATCTTGGAAGTTTTATTTTGGGATAATATTTATTTGTATACTCAATTACTAAACGTTTCATATTATGATAAATTAACAATATTAAAAAAATTATCTTTAAATACAATTAAAGTTATACTTATATGTTATATCTAAATTAGTATACATTTTTATTTTATTTTTTTCATATCTGTTCGTTATATTTAATATTTAACTAACAATATCACGATCAGAATACTAAAAAGAGATCTATAATGATTGTTTTTGTTTTAATACTTATATATATATACAATTATATAAAATTAAGGTATATTAATATTATGTAGTTCTAAAATTAATTTATTGTGTATATAAATTATAATTTGAGTATTCCTATCATATTTTAAATTCAATTATTTTGAAATAATATTAACCGGTTTTTTACTACATACAACATTGTTTTAAAACCATTTTTTTGTAATCTGAATTTATTTCTGTTTTTTTAGATTTTGAATTAAAAAATTATTATAAATTAGATTTACTATTTTGTTATTTTTAATTATTATTAAAGGTTTTATAAATGGTTTATAAATGCTCAAAAATGGTTAGCGATATAACTTAGTGAATAATATTGATAAATATTTTATTAGGCAGTAAAATATTTGATTGGGAAATGTCCAACAATTTCATGGTGAAATTATACTTGAAATTCCTTATCATGAAAATAATAATGATGTGTATTTTAGTATAAAATGTACTTGAAGTCGTTCAAAATATAAATATTAAATTAGATTAAATTAAATAAAATTAAAAATAAAATCATTAAATTTAACTATTAAATCTGTTAAATATTTTATATTGTTATATTTTTATAATTAACAAGCGAATAAATTCAATTTGATGTTAAAATAAAAAAATTATTTATCGGTGTATAGGTAATATTTTACTCTAATCAATTTTATATTTATTCGACATTATCTAAACTTAATAGAAAATATAAATAAATGTATTTTTGATATTTTCTATATTTTCTATTTTATTGATAGTAGATTGAAAAACCAAAAGTTTGAAAACATTGAATCTTTTCACATACTTAGGAAAACTTCTATCATAATTGCATTCAAAATCATTTCTGAATCAATATAGAAATCATACTGATGTACAAAATCAATTAAAAATTTTTTCTATAACAATTATAACTAAAGTTTCTAACTGAATTTTCGAATAAAAATTCAGTATTTGTATAATTCATTACGCAAGAAGACAACTGATTAAAAATTGGAAGTGAAAAAGTCGTATTGGTTTCCTATAATACTTTTATTCGGTTTTTATGAAAAAAAAATAAAATAAAAAGATTATACAATGTATTATTTTAAATGTATTTTATAGTAATATAACTATAATGTCTCGTTATCAAAATAAAAAATTAAAACATTTATTTATTTTGACGACATGTAATACTGTAAAATGTTTTATTATAAGTTTTGTATTAAGTGTTTATTCCGAGTACTAGTTCCATCGGAATGCAAGTCCAAATTAAAATAAAACATTAATCTTTTGAAATGAATGTTGTCCAAGATATATTTATGCTTCGAGATAATGTTTATAAAGTACTCTTAGAACTTTGGTATCCTACTTGTCTTACGTTCACTCTTGACCTTGATTGAAAATATCGAAGAAATCCATTTAACTAAAAATACATGCTGTACATAAGCTAGTTATAAAAAATCGATAATGTTACAATATATTTGATCAATAGTCAGTTCACCCAGAATCATTCAACTATTAGCAGTTATTCTTAATGCTGTCTTGTTATACAACTAAACAAATGTTGATATGAATTTTAATAAATTTCAATCAATATTAATAGGTTTTTTCATTTACACATATTTCATACTTGTAATATTACAAGAAAATTAAAAAATACTTAGATATATTATATTTACTTATGCGTGTGATTTATAAACTTAAATTAAACAGAAAATAATCAAGTAACGGTTTGTTACTATTGTTCGGCTCAAAATTCAGTGGTGATTATATGTTATTAAAATATCAAATTTTTAAAATAAATTGTCATACAACAGCACAACGCTCAGTTTCAATAAACGTAAATACGTAATTGAATTTTTTTTTTTCAGTATTGTTTGAAAATAAATTTAGTTAAACTATTGTGTATATATATTTCAGTATTCCGTAGTCATAACTCAACTATAAATATAATAAATAATTAATAAGGGACCACTGTTTACTATAAAATAAAAAATAAATATAGTAACATGGTAACTGATTAATTAATAATTTCATGACTTGCGCCTATCAATAGAACAACAGTTTTTATTTCGATATTATCGAGTACTTACAGTATATGAGTTAATAATAAAATCGATAGTATACAATGCTATTCATACTCATAAAATAACGTTTTAATGTGTCCTTGAATGGATATAATCCAGGGCTATTGCATGGTTTTCATATATTACCTGACCCCCGATAAATTAACCTGATGTAGTGTATCATATAATTCTCAACATTTTTTATTAAAAAATTAATTTATATTTCATAATATACAAGGATGAAAATATCTTAATAATAATTGATTTCTATTTGTGAGTATATTAAACCTAAATTATTGATTAAATATTATATTTTATCAAAATTACAATTTTAATATTATTTATTATAATTGTCCTATTGTAATATTTAAATTAAATTTCATGAGATCATTCAATGAGATTATTGTGTATAAATGCAACTATATTGTAACGGTATCATTGATTTTAGAGTATTTAGTTATACTATCTTAAAATTAAAATAAGCATTGCCCACGTGGATGTGTCCTATAGAAGTTGTTTTAATGAATATTTAACTGTATAAAGAAAGGTTTTTATCAATCAAAAACAATAAATCTGTGTAGTTAGTTTTATTTAAAAGAAATTATTTTTACCAGGAAATATAAATGGTTACACAATTTAAATATTGTTAAACGGCGTAAATGTATATTATTTTTTATTTATTAAAAGAATCTTCAAGCTGTGCAATGTGTTTGTATAATAAGTATGTTTCTTAAATGTTGAATATAAAAAAATCGGTCATTGCTATAAGTTGGAAATATTAATATGTTAATTATTGCGAGATGCTAAAGAAAAGGGTCCCTATACCATTTCATTTTCTGCCTTATGAGTTATCAGGGGATGCTTTCGATGATAGGTTAGTGATTGTAATAGTGTGCGATTTTACTGTGAGATCTAGCATAAGCATTTCTGGTGATTTTGGACTTTGAGATCGTTGTGAAGACTATTGTTTGTTATATACCAAGATGCAAAGGATAGTAGGCAGAGGCAGATGAATTGAAAGGCTTGGTTTTTTTTTTTTTTTATCTAAAATAAAGCTTAACGGGTGATTACGGTGAGATAAACGTAACATAGGGAAAAATTGGAGAACAAATGGCATGGGTTTTTTTTGATCTGAAGATACCAGTTAAAGTATATAGATTAAAAATTAAATAATCATAATCGAACAACTGTTAAAAGATTATGAGATTGTTCAAAATGTCTATAGTAATTATTATGAATGATAAGTCTCTGTGAGCTTCCCACAGACATACGAGATGAATGGATATATATAGAGAGAGAGAAACGACTGAAAAAAGAACCTATAGTACTTGTTACGATGGACGAGGATGATGACAACAAGTACAACTTTTACGAGTTTCTTTATTCAAATGTGGTCGAATGTACATGCGATCGTCACTCGAACGATATATGTATATCGTCATGCTACTCGATGTCGGACATCCCAGATAACTATTAGCCCTGAAACGCAGACAGGTCATCACGTCGGATGTAATAACATTGTGCACCGTTGCACGTGATAGTCGAGATGTTCTTTGTCCACGCGCGAGTGACGATCTCGAGTTACGAAAGCTGCCTTCTTTTACACACACTCTATGCACATGTTTTCCTTTTTCATATTCGCCTACCAACCTTCCATCCTCACACCACCATTAATCTTATAACATATGGCTGGGATCCCTTGAGATCGGTTGGGGCACTCATACGTGACATCTACACGATTCCCAGGGTCTAGCCCACCACAGCTAGTATGTTCCGCAATCGAAACGAATTCCGTAATCTCTATTATAAAACAATATTTATATGCGTACTCTCATATACGGCCAAACAACGGTATAACGGTATTGGTTTTTGTAGTCGGCATGCGCGTCGAGTTAACAATGCGCTCGGGCTTTTGTTACGATAATATTGCTTTTGAAACATTTACGATATGGTAATAAAAAATAAATATATAAAATGATTGGAAGTACCACGCGTTTTGGAACGACCGAGGGCAAGACATCAAATTAAATCGTGAAGTCATCCAAAAGCGGCAATTGTTATAATGAAATCATTTGAAATTTTATTTGTTACGGGACACAATTGAAAGTGTCATAATTAGTGTTAATAAAATCCTCTAGATAATTTCTCAGGTATGAATAGTCGCAATATTATTATTATTATTGTTTTTTTTTTTATGATTCCAGTATTTTTCAAGGCTACGCGTTTCAAATTTATTTCCTTAAATAAGTAATAATTAATATAACTGGTGCAATTCTAAGTTTAAATGTACCAACCTTGATTTAAAATGACTTTAGACTAAATTATTATTCAAGTTATTATAATTATTAATTCTAATAATTAATACATTGAATATTTTGTAGGCATATTATAAAATATACATAATGTTATATGAATAAGATATTATGAATATTTATAATAAAAAAGAACCGGATGGGCCTCGCTCTGCTGTACAGTTAGGGGTGGAGTGCACCTCGCTTATAGGATAGGTCATTATTATAATGGATTTGTTAAATTTGAATGCAATGATAGATATCATTGTATACGAATAACGATTCTGAACGGAGTTCATATGTTAGTCTAGAATATAATACAATGTTATTTATAAATATTATAAAAGTATATTTTATTTTTAAACGAAAAATTTAGAAAAACCGAAAATTTAAATTGTCTATAAATAAGTCAAAATATGTCAAAATACTTTGAAATTTTAACCATGTATAGAAAACGTCAATATAAAGATTTAATGATAATTTCAAGTTGTTGCGGTTTTTCGTTTTTGAGTTAGGGCATTTTAAAAAAACCGATATCATTTGTCAGTCTAGAACATTCTACATTATATTATATTTTACATGTAATTTTATGTCAATATTCGATGTTCAAACGCTTATAAAAAAAAATTGTGCCTATGGATTTTAATAATTTTTGAATGACATTAAGAACTACTTCTGTGGAATCTTCGAATAAATTTTCAAGTATTTTGTAGAAGCCAAATTTTTTTTATCACCGATTATAAAAATAAAATGTAAAAAAATCGAATATTTTAAATGACTATAAGTGGCTTAAAAATCAATATAATATTTTGAAAAAAATATTGCATAAAAGAAATACCAATCTTAACAGCTGGTAGAAATTTCAAAAATCTGCGACTTATACTTTTTGAATTATAACAAATATTTAAAATCGTCTGAGAATAAATCGCTATTTTATGCAATTTCGTAAATATTTAAATTTCAAACAGTCATACAATTTTTTCCTCTTAGTCCGGTAAAAATTTTTTTAAAGATTTTTGAAGAGTAGCTCATAGATAACCTAGTGTTAAAATTTTGAACCTTAAGTATGAACAAAAAAAGTTTTATGAATTTTTATCTACAAAATAACTTGCAAATTATCGTGATTTTTACACATTTTATACAAATTTGAGCATTAAGGGCTTATAAAAAAAAATTGAGTTAACCGATCACCGATATTTTTTAGTTACGATAAGTTTAACTTATTATAAACCTAGTATACAATTTTCAAGAGTTTTCGCTCAACCAATTAAATTTTATAGATGTTTAAAAACAAAAATTTAACAAAAATCGAAAATTTAAATTGTCTATAAATAAGTCAAAATATGTCAAAATACTTTGAAATCTTAACCATGTATAGAGAACGTCAATATAAAGATTTGGTGAAAATTTCAAGTTGTTGCGGTTTTTCGTTTTTGAGTTAGGGCATTTTAAAAAAACCGATATCATTTGTCAGTCTAGAACATTCTACATTATATTATATTTTACATGTAATTTTATGTCAATATTCGATGTTCAAACGCTTATAAAAAAAAATTGTGCCTATGGATTTTAATAATTTTTGAATGACTTTAAGAACTACTTCTGTGGAATCTTCTATTAAATTTTCAAGTATTTTGTACGAGCCAAATTTTTTTTATCACCGATTATAAAAAAAAAATGTAAAAAAATCGAATATTTTAAATGCCTATAACTGGCTTAAAAATCAATATAATAGTTTGAAAAAAATATGACATAAAGGAAATACCAATCTTAACAGCTGGTAGAAATTTCAAAAATCTGCGACTTATACTTTTTGAATTATAAAAAATATTTAAAATCGTTTGAGAATAAATCGCTATTTTATGCAATTTCGTAAATATTTAAATTTCAAACAGTCATAAAATTTTTTCCTCTAATTCCGGTAGAAATTTTTTTAAAGATTTTTGAAGAGTAGCTTATACATAACCTCGTGTTAAAATTTTGAACCTTAAGTATGAACAGAAAAAATTTTATGAATTTTTAACTACAAAAAAACTTGCAAATTATCGTGATTTTTACATATTTCGTATAAATTGTAACTTTGAGCACTTATAAAAAAAAATTGTGACTTACGATTTTAGATTTTTTTTTATGAGTTAAGGAACAACTTATAAGAAACCTTGTATTAAATTTTCAAGATTTTCTAGGCAGCCAAAAAAATTTTATCGTTATTTAAAAAAAAAATACTTAAAAATATTGAAAATTTCAATTGTCTATAAATAGCTTAATAAAAGTCAAAATACTTTGAAAATTTAATGGTGTATAGAGAACGCTAATCTAAACATTTGGTGAAAATTTCAAGTATTTACATCGATTAGTTTTTGAGTTATAGCAAAATAAAAAATTTGATTATGTCAAAAACTGGTTTTGCGTAAAAACTCCCGTTTTTCCCAAATTTTTTTATGGTTTTTCCCGTCGCATTTAAAAAATATTGGAAATTTTTAACTTTTGACCCCCCAAAGTACCAAATAGATTCACTTTCCTTTCAGAAAAGTTGCTACATAAGGCAATCGAAGCATTTTTACTGCCCCAAAACGTGTCGACAGACACAAAAAAAAAAAAAAAAAAAAAAAAAAAAAAAAAAAAAAAAAAAAAAAAAAACACACATCATTGTAAAATCAAAATGTATTGTTGATTAATTTAATAAAAGTAATTTCCTACTTGTATAAAAAATAGTTACTTGAAATAGTTAAAGAATAAATAAATCAATATACATATATAAATTTTATTGTGAAATAATAAGAACGTACTAAAAATAGTTAAAGTACATAGTTTTGAGTTTTATTTATATATTTATTTTTTATTATTATTCTTTTTAGTAGTACAATAAAGAAAGTACTATAATTTTGTAGAATTCAGAATAATGAAAGATCTACATTTTGTATTTGATTATTTTAAATACAATTTAATGACACATTAAATGTATTAAATATAATAAAATACTAGTTTAATTTAAGTAGTATGAAAATAAATACTGTTTTATTTGTAACAGAAATCTTTATTTCTATATATATGCACTTCAATAACATTCCAAAACATTGTAAATACATAAGAAATTATAATTTTTAGCCACGAAGATGATTTTATTTGACAGATGGAGACTATTATAGTAATATATTCTTATTTATAAATTATATAATCATATTTTATCAATTTAATATATATTGCAGTTTGATGAACAAATTATTAACACCAAGGTATAAATATTTTGACAAAACAGACTGTGATACATTAATATGGAAGCATTATATTTTAGGTTAAAGTCTTCCATAAAAATTGCAGGTATTGTATACAATATTTTTTAGCGAATTATTTTTTATTGTAGACCGTTCTCTATAGTAATATATGTATATATATATATATATATATATATATATATATATATATATATATATATATATATATATATTATCTGTTGTACATGGATGGTAATTTTGTTTTAGTATAGTGACATAAAACGTATTAAATATTCTTTAACACATCATATGATTAACGTCAAAACTGACGTATACGGAGAGTTCCAAAATGTCTGTGTCAAGTTAAAAACCAAAAATTATAGACTGAGACTCTCAAAACTTTGTCTGGTATCTAACATAGATTGTTATCTTATCGGATATTCATTTGACATATAAATAATGCAGTGTCCAAAAGTTGAATATTCTAGGTTTGTTGAGCAACACTACATTATTATCAGTAATCGCCCGTTCCTTTTTATTTGCAAGCATAACGCACGGCAACTGATAAAGTTTTTTGTTTTTAATAAATTTAAATTATTACATCACAAATGATAATGATAATTGTCCTTGGGGCTACTTAAATTGATGAGATATTGGTATTTTGCATAAAAGCTACTGCTTATGGATTAATTTCAACAATGTAATACGTCTAATTATTATAGATTATATGTTCAATTATGTAAAATAAAATTTAAAGTACAACTTTATTGATATGCAATATTTTAG